>VSMD01135632.1:0-40613 GCA_008750895.1 Mirza zaza | reverse complement strand
AAAAACCAGCACCACATGTACTCACCAGCAAATTGGTATTAACGGATCAACACCTAAGTGGACATATAGGAGTAACATTTATCGGGTGTCGGGAGGGTGGGAGGTGGGAGGAGGGGATGGGTATATACAACCAAACGAGTAAGATGTGCAATGTTTGGGGGATGGACATGCTTGAAGCTCTTACTCGAGGGGGGAGGGGGGCATGGGCAATATAAGTAACCTTAACACTTGTACCCCCATAATACGCTAAAATAAAAAAAATTGCCATATTATCCAGAAATTCCACTCCTAGATATATTACAAAAGAATTGAAAACAGGTGCTCAAACAAATATTTGCACACACATGTTCATAGCAGCACTATTCACAGTAGCCCAAGCTGGAAACAGCTCAAATGTCCATCAATGAATAGATAAATAATTGTGGTATATTCTCACAATGGAATATTATTCAGCTATACAAAGGAATGACTTATTGATATATGCTACAATGTGGATGAACCTCAAGAACATTATGCTAAGTTAAAGAAGCCAAACCAAAAGGGTTGCATAGTATATGATTCCAACCATATGAAACGTGCACAACAGGTAAATCCGTACAGACAGATACAGATTGGTGGTTTCGAGGGTTGGGGAAGGGGAATGGAGGTGACTGCTAATTGATACAAGGTTTTCTTTCTGGGTGGTGAACATGTTATGGAACCAGATAGAGGTGATGATTGCACAACATTGTGAATTTACTAAATGTCACTGAATTGTTGACTTTAAATAGTTAATTTTATGTTTCTGAATCTCACCCCAATAAAAGATAAAATGTGTGGGTGTAGTAAAGGCCAGAGAAACTGTATCTCTGCTCACAGGCTCACAGCTCAGGTCCATGGAATATACTAAAAATATCTAACAGCTGGTACCCAGGCACTAACCAACCAGAGAATGCTGAAAAGGGGTGAGGGCTCACATCTGGCTGGCTGGAGGGCTGTGACAAGGAGATAAAGTATTGTGATAAGGATAAAGTGAGGTGCTGGTCTTGGAAACTGGGGGCTTGCAGGACAGGCTGGAGGGGACTGTGGGCGGGCAGGGAGGGTCAGCCCAGAGGCTGCTGCCAGAATCCCAGGGGAGAAATGGTAGGGACAGCCTGGGCTGTGGCTGCAGTGGTGGGTACAGAGTATCTGGCTCAAGAGAAGACAGGTGACTTCTTGAGGGTGGGGAATACCTAGGAGAATGGGGGCATGGGCAGCCCATTTGGGATAGAAAGTGATAAACGCAGTTTTCCAGGAAGAAGAGAATACAAATCGGAGCTGGCTGAAGTTTGGAGTTGGGCATGTACACCCGGAGGAGGGAAGGCACCTGCCCTAGACATTCACACACGAGCAAGCCAGGGCACTGTGGGGGCTGGAGCACACACCGCATCCGGCCTGTCTGGGTTTGAACCCTGGTTCAAATCCTGGCTTGGCTACTCACTAGCTGTGTGACCTTGAGTACAGTGCTTAACTTCCTTGTGCCTCAGTGTCTTCCTCTGTACAGTGGGGATAATAATAGCCCCTCCTTCATCGGGCTGTTGTGAGAATTAAATGAATTACAACCTGTCAAGTGCTCAGAGCAGTGCCGGGCAGGTAGCACTGCGTGGGTGTTAGCCACCTGTGAGCAGCATCGTCGTCATCCTGTTTACAAGGTGCCTCCCATCCACCTCGGGGAGTAGGGGAAGTGGGCACTAGTATCCCCATTTTTAGAGATGTGGAAACAGAGGCTTAGGAAGGCAGGAGACCTGCCCATGGTCACACGGCTTATGAGTGGCCGAGGCAGGACCAGGACCCAGATCCTCAGAGTCTCCAGTCCACTCGCTGTGCCAGAGACGTGGGGTGGGGCTGGAGCAGTGCTCAGAGGAGGCAATGAGGAGGACAGGGGCTGCCCGGAAGCAACACAGCAGGATGGGAGTGAAGCTGTGCCTGGCAGGGCAGCCCTCCCTGTCCTTTGTGCCCCAGCTCCTCTGGGGTGAGCTCACCCTCCCCCTTGCCAGCACCAAACCCTCTGAGCAGCAGGCGCTGCCCCAGAGGAGCGGCTGACTGTGGCCAGGCCCCCAGGGGCTGTGCCCCATCCGGCTGGCTTGTGCTGAGTGCCCTGCCCACCTAAAACTCCAGGAGGAGGTGGGGTGCGAGGAGGGGGACTTCTGGGGGTCCACCTGCTGAGGAGGGCTGGCAGGACCTGGGCTGATGTCATCCAAACAGCCCAGCTCATCTTCTCTAATTTTGGAGACAATTATTTGCTCCACCTGCCTCTCTCAGTGCTGCCAGCCTTCCCCACCCCCAATGCTACCCACACGCAGCCCGATTCTGCTTCCTCAAACACATGTGGCTTAGGGTCTGCCTGGCTCAACAATCCTCAGTGGCTCCCTGTCACTTGCCCTGTCACAAGCAAAGCTGGAATCTAGGGTCCCTCCACCCAGTCACTTGTGATTGCTTCAGCCTGCTGGGTCTTTTCCTCACAAAGGACCTGCCTCCTGCCACCCCGAGTTTTCTCCGTTCTTTGCTGCCCGTCTCCAAGCCTGCTTCCTTTACAAGGCTGGAATCCAAGGCGCGTCCTCCAGACAGCCCTTGGGACCTGGCGTCCCCAGTCTGCGTGTTCCCTGTGCCTCTCCCCGGCACCCACCTTCTTGTGTTGTGCCCAGTGCTCTCGCCCTTCCCCCTCTGAGGCTGTCTCCAGAGGGGCAGGCGCATCGGACTCAAGAACACTGACCACTGACGGGGAGTGAATATGCAAATCAGAGCCCTGGGATCACAAACAAAGGTGTCACACTGGCCACCATCACAGATATAGAACAAAACACAAGGCAAACTACAACTTGTTCATATAAACCACATAACACATTTTGGCTATAAGACCAAGAGCTATACATGTGTAATCGAACAAGCCATTTAATTTTTCCTCGAATCTCCAAGCCAGATATTCCTGGTTACATGGGGGTTCTATTCTCTAATCTGGTACCCTCCTCCCTGACAAGTCACAGGTGATTGAAACCAGCTCACATGGAAAGCTGGTGTGCCCACATCCTGCCTCCCCAGCAGGGGCTCTGTCTCCTCCCAACCCTCAATCTCCCCAGATCTCAATTAAAGTGGGAGTGGGGGCTGGGGAGGGGTTGTCACCTCAGTGAACTGTGGCCCTGTCCTGGTTTTCCTCTGGCCCTCCCCTTCTCCCTCCAGCAGAACCAAGCAGCCCAGGAGCCCCACCTGGGCCCACCTCTCCTATGGGCAGTCTAGAAGTCTCCTCCTCCCTCCTCTGTAGTAGGCCTCCTCAACAACACTGGGCGTTTCATCCCTAATGGCTGGCATATGATTACTTAATTCTCACTAGGGTGTTAATGACTTGCTAATAGCTTGATGAGGTGCTTCTCCCAAGGGCACCTGCACTGGGAGGGATCCAGAGACTAAGTTGGCTGAGGGCAGGAAACTTTGTATCGCCCTCTCAGCACTTGGTAGGGGCTCGATAGATACTTGATAAATGGATCAATATAAGTTGTAAGTGAAATATTTGTAAAGTGCTTCCTACTGAGTTTGTTCCTGGCAAGCACTTTTCAAATGGTGGCTATTATTATTATTTCTGATGGTGGATTTTCCAATAGCAGGGATGGTGCGAGTGGGGAGACTCTTTGAGCCTGGGGCCTATGGGAACCGCACCCTTTCCTGTCCTCCAGTATCGGATGATGCTCTATGGGAATGTGCTGATCCGGAAGCCCCAGGGGAGGGGAAGGAGGGGGAGGATAGAGAGAGGAGAGGACAGGCTGATTCCAAAATTCTATTAATGCTTTACTCCCTGCTTTTGGTCATCGATAGCGTTTATTGAGCATCAAGTATGTAGCAGGCACTTACAGAACACTTTATGTGGAGTAACGTGTAATCGTTGCAACTACTCCAAGAGGAGTTTATTATCCCATTTATAGTTGGCGCTTAGAGAGGTCGAGCGAAGCTACAAGCTGCGTGGTGAGTGGAACTCAGATCCCCGGAGCCTGGGCTCTGCCCTGGGGCCACACTGGGTGGACGCACGCCCAGAGGCCCCCAGAAGATGCACCAGCCCTGCTCTGTTAGGTCGCTTCTCCAGCAAGAGGCTGTTCATTGGTCCTCCTGCACCTGCGAGGGGCCTGGGGGCCATTCCCTCCCCCTGTTCCAAGGCTGGTCCTGGGCCCTGAGGGAAGGCGCAGAGGGGGGTTGACTGGGGACATGAGACCCTTCCCCTGGCCCGGGCCCTAGGAAACACAGATACCTGCACACAGGCGCCAGGGGACAGAGGAGTTAGGGCGCAGAGGAGAAGGGGCAGGGCCAGGGTTTTAAGCAGGATTTCAGAAGACCAGAGGGATTTGCATCAGAAGAGATGGGAGAGAAGGGGTTCCTGGGTAGCTGAAGAAGACGAGGCTGGTGGTGAGACATCCTTGCCAGGCAGGGAGCATGGAGGAAGAGGGTCGTGGGATGGGTCAGGGCAGCAGCTGCAGGTGCAGTGTAGGCTGGGCCAGGGCACTGCCATGCAGCTGAGAAACACGCAGCCTGCACAGCCTGCGACAGAGGACCACTGCACGGGGCTCTGACCGGCCTTTGGCTCGCCCCACAAACTCCTGTTTCCCCAGCAGTGAGCATGGTACTGGCACTCAGGAGAGGTTCACTGAAGGGGAGAGGGAAGGAGGGAGGGGGGACGAGGGCACTAGGTGGTCTCTGATCTGGAGAAGCCTCTATCTTCCTTACAAAGGAAAACTAAGATGACATGTGACGTGTCCTTCAGGAGAGCCTCGTAGGAGCTGCCCACAGAGACACTGCCCCTCCAGCGCACACCAAGGACGTGCCCAGGCCTGAGGGAGGTGAGGAGAGCCCAGGCCTGGCTTGTGCTGGTCCAGGAAGACCTCCTGGAGGAGGGCAGGATGGAGGAGTGACAGCGTATGAGGTGGCGGAAGGGAGAGAGAGGAGAGACGGAAAGTGGAGAGGAGGGAATGAGGCGGGATGGAGAGAAAGGTGGAAAGAGGGAAGGGATGGAGAGAAATCCTGGTGGTTTCAGTAAGAATGAGGAAGACAAAACGGTGGGGGAAGGGCACAAGGAATGCAGCAGAGGGGGAGGGAATGGACCCCCTAAATGACATGGGAGGGAGCCTCAAACCTGTCTGTCTCCAGACCCTCCTCCCTCCTGTGCCCACCCAGCCCAGGGCCACAGCTCACCCACAGGCCCCAGCAGCGAGTTCTGGGGAAATCTCCAGGCACAGAGACAGCCGTGGGCTGAGTAGGGCCCCAGTAGCCATGGCAATCACAGGAGGGGACCACAGGAGCTGGTGGCCCATGCCGTAGGGACAGCAGACAGAATCTGTGGGGCAGGCGACAGGACTGTTTGGAGTGGCGGGCATTATGCTCACTGTGTCACCTTACTGGGGTCTTTCTGGGCTGAGCCTGCCCCAGCCAGCCTGCTCTTGGCTCGCTTGGGGCTGGAGAGATGCAGTAGGAGTTAATTCTCATGCTGAGAACAGCTTCTTTATTTGAACTCCAGACAGTTGACTCCTGTCCTCAAGTGGCTCCTGGTCTTAGCAGCAGATATGCATTGAAGGAGGAAAAATGATGGAATAGGCATCCAGGTATCTGTCCTTGGACCTCCAGGCTGAGGGCGATCCTCTCTCTGCCTTCTCGGTGCCTTCTTCCAGTTGAGGCCCTAGATTTTTCAGCCACCTGCCCCAACTCATCCTCCTTTCCTCTTCCTTGTTCTCCCCGGCATTCGAAGGGCCTGTCGCCTCACACAGCCCCCTGCCTGCCTCGTTAGGAGTGTTTGGGTGAGGGGAGGTGTGGACGTCCAGTTCCCTAGGGAACTTGCAGGAGCACCCGGCTGCCACGGGCCCATATTTGGCTTTGGCCTGGGCTATTCATGACCCTCTGTGCCAGGGAAAGGGTCACCCATCCCCTAATACCCCAGCAGAGAGAGCTGTCACCCTCTGTGGGTCATGTCTCCAGGAGGTCTGGGGAGGGGTAAATGCCTGAGTGACCTGCCCCTTTCCAGGAAGGAGGAGGACAGGGCTAGGGTCGGAGACCCCAGACACTCTACCAGTGGCCAGCCCTGTCTAGGGAAGTCTGTCCCATCTCCACCCCCTGACCCCCCTAGAGGAAGCCAATGACCCAGAGAAGATTAACAAAGATAGGGATGGTGAAGTGCCAGTGACATCCCCCTGGAGAGGCTGAGCCTGGGGCAAATTACCCCGTAACAGCAGGCTAATTAGATAAGACCCAAATTACATGAGCAAGGCTTGCAAGGCCAGCAATTTGAAGGTCTCGTGTTGTTTCAGAGGTGGGGAGGGCTTGATCTCTAGCTCAGCATAGAGAAAATGACTTCTTGCTCCCAGGCAAGCCAAACCCATGAATTAAGCCCTCGACTGCCCATCCACAAGCCCTAGTGCCAAGTGCATATAAAGGCACCTGTCAGTCCTCGCTACAACCAGCAAAGTGTTGTGGATTTGCCTTCCTCCCTCCCGCAGCTGCGCTCCATCTCCACCGGCAACATGAGCCGCCAATTCACCTCGAAGTCGGGAGCTGCCACCAAGGGGGGCTTCAGCGGCTACTCGGCAGTGCTCTCAGGGGGCGGCTCGTCCTCCTACCGGGCCGGGGGCAAAGGGGGCTTCAGCAGCCGGAGCCTCTTCAGCCTGGGGGGCGCCAAGAACATCTTCAATGTGGCCAGTGGCAGCGGGAAGAATGGAGGTTATGGGTTTGGCCGAGGCCGGGCCAGTGGCTTTGCTGGCAGCATGTTTGGCAGTGTGGCTCTAGGGCCTGTGTGCTCCACTGTGTGCCCACCTGGAGGCATCCACCAGGTCACCGTCAATGAGAGCCTCCTGGCCCCCCTCAACGTGGAGCTGGACCCCGAGATCCAGAAGGTGCGCGCCCAGGAGCGGGAGCAGATCAAGGCTCTGAACAACAAGTTTGCCTCCTTCATCGACAAGGTGGGTCTGCTAGGACCTGGGGAACCTGCGACAGCTCTTCTCTTCTCTTCTTGGAACATGAGATTTTGTTACAGCAGGAGGGATTGAGGTTAGACATGCAGAGGCACTTACTGTGGACAAGGCAGGTACATTCCATCATCAGGGTAATTTGTACAAGATTCTCTGTGTTGTCTTTCCAGAGGGAAAACAGAGATAGGTCAGTTTCTACTGGTAGAGGCTTATCATGGGTACCAGCAGGAGGTTCAAGGGGAAGAGACCTGGTCCTTACTCTCAAAGGCCAGCTTGGTGCCATTGCTAAGTCTAAGGGCCACTCAAGCTATATGCAGAAAAGGCCTGTGAGGGAGAATCTGCCCTAGAGTGACCAGGAAGCCTGTCCCCTTCCTGCGGCATGCCGATCTTGTCCAGTTGTCACGTGATGGATGGATCAAGTGTGTGCTCAGCATCAGGGAGCATCATGTGTGGTCACCTCAAGCCCTTTGGATTCTTTTTTTTTGTTCGTTTGTTTTTTTTGTTTTTTTTTTTGAGACAGAGTCTCGCTTTGTTGCCCAGGCTAGAGTGAGTGCTGTGGCGTCAGCCTAGCTCACAGCAGCCTCAAACTCCTGAGCTCGAGCAATCCTGCTGCCTCAGCCTCCCGAGTAGCTGGGACTACAGGCATGCGCCACCATGCCCGGCTAATTTTTTTTTTATATATATATATTAGTTGGCCAATTAATTTCTTTCTATTTTTATAGTAGAGATGGGGTCTCGCTCAGGCTGGTTTTGAACTCCTGACCTTGAGCAATCCGCCCGCCTCAGCCTCCCAGAGTGCTAGGATTACAGGCGTGAGCCACCGCGCCCGGCCCCCCTTTGGATTCTTGATGTCTCTGCCACAGGCATTTGTCTCAGTTGGCTGAGGACTTTGGTGAGAAGCAGAACAGGGCAGAGGGGAAGAGGTCTCTATTGTGCTCTGAGTCCTCACTGACAGCTGTGTGGCTTTGGGAAAGTTAATTGTCCCGACTGTGCCTCCATTTCCTCATCTCTGACATGGAGATAATAACCTACCCTTGGGTTGTTGTTAGATTTGTCAGAGAAAATGCGTTTCAAGATCTTGTCGCAGGCTTGGCACATACTAAGTACTCCAGAAATGGTGGCTGTCATTACTCTTAGTTCTTATCTCTGCTGAGGAGAGGAATCAAAGGTCTCTAGAGACCTAGAGACGATCCAGCCCAGATAGGCCCCTGACTTGTAGATAAGAAGTGATTACCCCTATTTTATGAGTCAGCAAAGCAAGGAGTAAGTGCCGTGCCCAAGGCCATTTGGGGGAGGGGGAAGACGAGGCTGGACCCTCAGTCGCCAGCCTCCACCACACAGAGGAAGACGAGAGCTCCATGGCAGTTGGGCACCAAGGACAGGTCAACCCAGGACAAAGCCTATGGCTGAAACAGTCACGTGGCCATCAGAGCGGAGCCTGCCCCTGCAGCTCTGGGCTTCCTGTTTGGAGGAATCCCTACTGCTAGGGCTCAGCCTCTGGGGCCAGGGCTGGCCCTGCAGCTGCTTACCCTTCTAAGCCTTTTCACATCTGGAAGATCACAGTAGTCTGAGGATTGGGGTCTGGGGAATGGAGTGCATGGACCCTTGGCCGGGCTGGTCAAACCCTGTGCAGGGTACAGTCAAGAGACATGGAAGAAAGACGAATGTGAAGACAATCACATCTTGTTCACAAAGGTGATCGGCCCGGAGGGAGGGGCAAGGGGACTCAAAGGCCAGGACAGTTTTCCGACAATTTTAGTCTGGAGGGGTACAGTCCCTTACCACAGGAGGAGTACAGTCCCTTACCACAGGCAGCCAGAGAAGGTGGGTAAGTCCTACCCACAATCCAGATGTGTCCAGGCGTGCAGATGTGTTTTGTGGTGTCTCAGACGTAGGGTCTATTCTGTGGTTTCTGCTCAGCCTCATGGATATATGTGAAAAATTCAGGATTGGTTAAACCAAACCAGATGTGGGATGATCAGCTAGGGACAAACTGTTTGGTGGATAATTCTGCCTCACACGCTGAATCCCAGTTTTCCCATGTCCTGTGTTTCTGAGACAGGTGCACGCAGCCCACCTCCCTCTGGTCAGTTTCCTGGCCCAGCGAGGGGCCGCATGGGAGGGAGATTTCCACCTGTCCACCTTGCTCCTTGCTCCATGTGCCATACTTTAGGGAACATGGTTCTGGGGAGAGGACTGAGGGGAGAGGGGAGAGGCTGTAGGCAAAGATAGAGTTGGGTCCTGATGCAGGAATTTGAAATGCCTGGGAGCCCTTGGCCCAAGCCTCGTGAAGCTTGACATTGGCATGACATTGACATGTCATGATATGAAGAGCAGACTTCCATCTTCAGAATGGTCAACCTTTCCACAAAGATGGAACCAGCCTGGCTTCTGTGCTGGTATTTTCAGGCATGCCCATGCCCTGAGCTGTGGCCATGGTGGGCTCTGGGTGACTGGATGCATGGGTTACAGAGCCACACGTCTGGGTTCCATTCTGGGCACTGGCACTTATTAAACTGTTGTACCTTGGAAAGAGGCTAAGCTTCTCTGTGCCTCAGTTTTCTGTCCACTGCACAAGGTTATGATTCCCCCACCCCATGCAGCTGTAGTGATGGATAAACAAGAATATGCATGTAGAGTACTTTGTATAGTGCCCTGTGAGAGGCAGGTGTGGGGGCTCAACAGTTCTGGGCTTTGGGTTCCAGGTGCGGTTCCTGGAGCAGCAGAACCAGGTGCTGGAGACCAAGTGGGAGCTGCTGCAGCAGCTGGACCTGAGCAACTGCAAGAATAACCTGGAGCCCATCCTCGAGGGCTACATCAGCAACCTGCGCAAGCAGCTGGAGACGCTTTCAGGGGACAGAGTGAGGCTGGACTCGGAGCTGAGGAGCGTGCGGGACGTGGTGGAGGACTACAAGAAGAGGTGAGTGGGAGGGGATGCCCTGTCACTGGACAGCTGCCCCTGTCCCTGAGGGACGCTGGCCATTTACCCCAGCTTACACTGTTTGGAGGTGGGGACAGTATTCCTGGTCATGCCAACTAGAATCACCCCAACAAAACTCTGGAACTTGCTCCCTGCTCCTTCTGCCTCTTGCCTGGCACTTAGGACAAATGTCTAGTCACCTGGGCAGTGGTCAGAGGGTGATCTGTGGCTCTGGGGTGAGGGAAACCTTAGGTAAACAACTCACATTCTCCCAGAGCTTCTGTGTCCTTGGGTTCAGGACGTCTACCTCCCAGACTGTTGGGAGGGTAACCGAGGACACGCACGTAGGAGCACTGTCATGTGCGAGCCTTTATTCAAACTTGGGGGAGCAGCTCCCCCTTGCTTCCTCTGACAGTTCCCACACGGCATTTGCTCCATGTGTTCCTTCCTCATTTTCCAAGCTAGGTCTACAGCAATCTCCTTCTTCCAGGCTTGGTGCTCCCCTCCTCCAGGGAGCCTTCCTTGCCTGGCTCTCCCCCTAACCCAGTGCCCTGCACCCCCAGCACCTGTGTCCTCTCATTGGCATGCTGCTCCTTGCTCAGGGTCTTCCCTGGCAGACAAGGCTCTCGGTGAGATGTGCTAACCGGCATGCCCTGGGTTTCCGCAGGTTTGAGGACGAAATCAACAAGCGGACGGCTGCGGAGAATGAGTTTGTGCTGCTCAAGAAGGTGAGGAGAGGCAGGACCAGAGTCCTGGGGCTGGGCTGGGGCCCGGAGCCCAGCCTGCCAGTGCGCTCTGCTACCCACCCCAGAGTGGACTGGTTCAGAGACAGTGGGTGATGGCAGAGAAAAGCCATGAGGAAACACTCTCCAGAAAGAGGAACGAGAAGGCAGGGAGGATGCTGGGGAGAGGACGCCTTCCTGAGTGTTTGATGTGGGCATGGCTTGTCCCCAGAGAAGAATAACAGATGATGACATGAAGGGGCTGAGGCCCTGCTCGGGCATCACAGGGAAGGCCCTGACAGCAGCCTGTCTGGGGTGCCTTCCTTAGAGGGGCACCCCACTCCTGCCAAAGGAGCAGATTCTCAGAATGGGGTGGGGATGGGCCTTTTGCTCCTCCATGAGCCACATGGAGAGAAGAGGGTGACCGTTCCCCGGGAAAGGGCACCCAGGCCGGGGTAGATGCTGCCCTCCTGGCTGCACCAGCAGTGACCAGGGCTTGCTGGGCATCTTTCAGGATGTGGATGCGGCTTATGCCAATAAGGTGGAGCTGCAGGCCAAGGTGGACTCCATGGATAATGAGATCAAGTTCCTCAGGTGTCTCTTTGAAGCCGTAAGTCTGTGTCCCTACTCTGTTCTTCTCCAGTGGGTGAAACTCTATTCTAGGGGCCAGGAGAGCCACAGGGAACCCAGCCCCCAGGGACCCCTAGTCAGCCATGCATCTCCCCCTTGAGCCTGAGAGGCTCCTCAGTCTGCACCTCTGAGTGGGAGGGAGTGTGCCAGGCCCACGCTCCACGGTGGTGGTATCTGGCAGGGGCCCCGCAGGGAACTTGCTTTGCCCAGGAAGGCACAGCCTTGGGTTCTAGGCCCTGAAGTTGGCATTACCAGAATTTGGTCACCTTGCTTGGGGGAGGTTATTGGCCTCCAACAGTGGTCAAGCCGAGAGACCATGCCCATTTCTCCTGCAGGAGATTGCTCAGATCCAGTCCCACATCAGTGACATGTCCGTCATCCTGTCCATGGACAACAACCGCAACCTGGACCTGGACAGCGTCATCGATGAGGTCCGAGCCCACTATGAGGACATCGCCCTGAAGAGCAAGGCCGAGGCCGAGGCGCTGTACCACACCAAGGTGAGCCTGGCTGGGGCCGGGCCAGGGAGGATGACGCTAGCAGCCACCAGGCTGGGCCTGCCTGTGCACGGAACACAGGCAGTATCTGGGCACGTGTCCATTGTGCCCTGACCCTGAGATAGCGTGTACTCCCATGACGCACTCATTCATGGCTCTGTGCTCTGGGCTCCCCAGTTCCAGGAGCTGCAGCTGGCCGCTGGCCGACATGGGGATGACCTCAAAAACACCAAGAACGAAATCTCAGAGCTCACCCGGCTCATCCAGAGAATCCGCTCAGAGATTGAGAATGTGAAGAAGCAGGTAAGAGCACCTCGTCCTGTGGCCCATGGCTGAGCACAGGTGAGCACGAGCAGACGGGAGATGAGTTGCTGAGGACACTGGCCTCCCAAATCTCTGCCTGGGAGGAGAGAGGTGGCCCGCGAGGTCATTGCCTCCAACACCTGGAGCAGGATGTCTCTGGGCTCCTCATCCCCTACTCACTCCAGGGACCTCTGCCTTGAAGCCCCCTCCCCAGGAAGCCTCCTCAGCATTGGGCTAGGCCCTTTCCCTGGCTCTATGTCCTCTTGCCACTTGTGCTTCTCTGTCCTTGTCACACTTTCTGTGATTGCCCAACGCTTGCCGCCCCCACTCCCATCAGACTGGGAGGAGGCAGGGAGCAGGCTGCTTTGCGGCCTGTTGTTTCCCCGGCATCTCGCAGTGTCTGGCGCAGAGCTGCAGCTGAATGCACATTTGGTGAGTTAAGGATTGAGAAGGAGAGATGGGCCTCATTACAGTGCCGTATTAAGGACTCACTAGGGGTTGCTCCCAGGAACGTAGGGCGTAGCCTGGCTTCAGTAGGTGGGAACATGAGAGATGCTTATATCATAACAATAGCAGCAGCACCTGCCATTTTATCACAATCCTCACAAGGCCCCTGAGAGGCAATGGTTGCCATCCCCGTTATTACAGATGAGGAAACTGAGGCTTAGGGAAGACAGCTGGTAAGTGGCAAAGTTGTGATCTGAACCAAGGTCTCCTGACTCCTAGTCCAGTACTCTCTCCCGTCTCCTGGGGGCTCTAACAATGAATAGCACTGTGACCTCAGACAAGCTACCTGTGCTCGCTTCACAGGTGTGAGGACGGAATGAGCTCAGGTGCATACACAGTAGGCACAATGCTGAGCGTTGGGATGGGTACAGTGAGCCTCGGTGAATAATAGTTGCTCCTGGAAACCTCTTCCATGTGGTCCCATGCACCTGTGTAGCCGCTGTCATCGCACCTGTCACACCACATTCCAATGGTCTCTCCTCCTAGGCCGTAACCAACTCGAGAGCAGAAAGCCGAAGTGGGGCTCAGTTGCATCGTCCCAGGAGGGCAGGGCTGCGTGGCTTGCATCCCCCCCCCCACACGTCTGAACACAGGAGAGCGGGGCTAGAGCCAGACGGGGACTTACCAGCCCCGAAGGGCTCTGACTGCAGAAGCCTGGCGTTGTGTGGGGCGGAGGCAGGCGGTCTGCCCCGGCTCTACGGACCAGAAGGGATTGGGATGTGGATGACTCCGACTGCCCCTTCCAGTTTTCCACCCTCCCCAATTCCTTGTTTAGGCATCCAACCTGGAGACGGCGATCGCGGATGCCGAGCAGCGGGGAGACAACGCCCTGAAGGACGCCCGGGCCAAGCTGGACGAGCTGGAGGCCGCGCTGCACCAGGCCAAGGAGGAGCTGGCGCGGATGCTGCGCGAGTACCAGGAGCTCATGAGCCTGAAGCTGGCCCTGGACATGGAGATCGCCACCTACAGGAAGCTTCTGGAGGGCGAGGAGTGCAGGTGGGCGGGGCGTGCTCCGCGGGAGGCCCAAGGGTTTAGAAAGAACCAAAGGAGAAGGCCCAACACATTCTAATCCAGAAGAGATGCGTTCTTGGGGCGTGATGGGTGGCGATGATAGAAATAATGGTAGCACTAAGTGATAGTACCCATGAGTGGATGTGAGTATCCGCCCATTACATACCCTGCATGCTTGCTGCACGGCGGGCACTGTGCTACCAGGTGTGCTGTGTGGATCAGCTCATCCTTCCTGAACTTACTAGAAACCTCCCACTGTCTGCTCCCCCAAACCCCATTATTCTATTTGGCTTCCTTGTTCCCTCCTCCTGGCCTGTCTGGGAGCAGATGGGCCTGTTGGGTGCCGGGATACCCAGTGCTCTAGGGCAAGGGAAGGAGGTGTGTGGGCCTGACACCTGGGAGGTGGGTACACTGGCCCCACATGTGCCCCTCTTGCAAACTATCGTTTGATAGGGTTGTTGCCTTGTTACCCCAAAGATTCAGGGGGTCCCCAAATCTTCTCAGGCTCTATTTACATCCAAGAAACCCTGAAATTGCCAGGTGCCTGCTGGGTTCAGACACTAGCATCAGGCCAGTGGGGACAGTGGCTTGAAGAGGTGGTCGCTGGCTGATGGCTCTCTCTTACTTTGTTCCTCTTAACAGGATGTCAGGAGAATTCCCCTCCCCCGTCAGCATCTGTAAGTACTCGTCTACTTTGACCTAGCACTGTAGAATCTGTGGGCTGGGAAGGACCTTAGTCACACCCTGTGTGTGTAGACAAGGAATCTAAGCACCAGAGAGGGAAAAGCTGTGTCTGAGATCACAAAGCCAGACGACACAGCCATGACCAGAAAGGAGGTCTCCTGACTCCCAGCCCAGGACTCCTTCCTCCTTATCCCTGTGTCTCTGTTCCCAGGGTGTGGCAGCTAGGAAAAGCTATTGCCATGGGAATAGGGAAACAAAGGTCCTGTTGCTGGAACATGATGTCTGTATGAGGCTCAGGGAGCCAGGGTTGCAAGTTGCCATCAGATGGGGCTGGGAAATTAGACTGGCCTGAGGGAATTAGAGAATGAGGAGCCTCAGAAGTCAGTCTTGCAGTATTGGATGTCTGTGTTTCTCAGCAAGACTAAAAGAGTTAAACCAGAACTTTGGGAAGATGCCATTTGTGGGACAGCTAGTGGGAGGGAGAGGTTAGAGGCTGAGAAATGTAGCAAAGAGGCCAATAGAAGGGGCCGTGGGTGGTGTCCAAGAGAATAGGCGGGTGCATAGGTACCTGGATCAAGGAGATGCCTCTGAGCCTTAACAGGGTGAGACTCAGCCAGACTGGGTACAAGCTGAGCAAGCCAAGGACAGGACAGAGGAGATGCTCCCCAGGGGAGGGAGTAGCTGTGACCAGGGCCCCCACCCACCCCATTGCTCCAAGAAGAGCCCCATCTGCCCTGGGGAGAGGGGGACTTCCCCAGCTCTTTCTGGGTGGGTATTGACCTGGCACCCCCTCTGCAGCCATCATCAGCAGCACCAGCGGCAGCAGTGGCTACGGCTTCCGGCCCAGCATGGTCAGCGGTGGCTACGTGGCCAACAGCAGCAGCTGCATCTCTGGAGTGTGCAGTGTCCGTGGTGGGGATAGCAGGAGCCGGGGCAGTGCCAGCGACTACAAGGATACCCTGGGGAAGGGCTCCAGCCTGAGTACCCCATCTAAGAAAGCCAGTCGGTAGAGAGGGCTGCCCCATGGCCCTCCCCCTGTGCCCCGGCTCTGGCTCCCACTCTGTGCCCTGCCCCCAGCCCACTGTCAGCTCCACCTCTATTCTGCTGGTCCCACTCCTGTACACCTGCACTGGCCTTGGCCACCCACTCTCCCAGACTGTGTCTTCCTGAGCCTGGACAGGCCTGACATCCAAGTTTGATGAAATTCCTCCCTGCACACTCGGGGCAGTCACTCCTTGGCAGTGGTCCCAGCCACACCACCAGCCATGTTCCTGGCTCCCAGCCTCCTTCCTCTGCCCAGCCTCTGGCTCAGTGCTAACTACTCTGCCTGGCTCCCAGGGCCTTTGTCTCAGCACCTGCCTGTGCCAGGAGCTGGCTCTTCATGTAAGAAAAGGAGGACTGAAGGACAAATAACCCAGCATGGCCCACTCCCCATCCTGCCCTGGCTCAGTCTTGCAGCTCCTTCTGAGTGGGACCAAGCACAAGTCAAGGTCTCTCTCTTCACTCCCCTGCACCCACAAGCGGAGGACAGGCACCACTCACTTCTCCCTTGTTCTTCAAGGCCCTTCCTGTTGCATCCTCAATAAACAGCACGATCTGATGGCCTGGTCTCTGAGTTGTCCACATGTATACATGTACCTGGATCTAGATGCATGAGTGTGCACCACACATACAGACACACGTGAACACATGCAGCACAGACACAGACACATAGAAGTACGCCCCTGTGCATCACCCATGAGGCCCGTATTTCCATGTTCAGTTTCTCTGTAGAGCAGAAGAGCAAACTCCCAGTGCATACGAGGCAGTGGGGTGGGAGACTGCAGGGAGATGGAGCATGGAGTGGAGCCTAGGAGGAGGAGATGGGAGGAGGAGGGTTGGGGAGAGAGGAAAGGACACATAGAGAGGCTGGGCATACCCCTGGCAGGTGGCTTCAATAGAAGGATGAACTATGTCCAATGACAGAAACGGTCATGTTCCTGGCAGGGACCTGCCTCTTTCTGAGACTGGACTTTCCTAGTGGGAAATTGGAGGCTGGGTGCACAAGTCCAGCCCTGTCCTCACGGCTCAGAGGTCTGGCCTCCTGGGGGGTCAGCCAGGAGGGGGCGGAGCTGGTGGGGCTCCCACACTCTGGGTCTCTCTGATGGAAAGAAGAGTAACACGTCCTTGGAAGCTGGGACAGGAGTGGGGTGGAGTGAGCTGGGGGCCACCTTGGGTGGGGGCAGGCTGTGAATTTCAGTGACTGTGCAGTTGGCACCTCCCAAGACATGCCCCATCCACCCCACAGAGACACTGTGGCAATGGCCAGTCCTGCCTAGGTGAGGAGGGGTGTTAAGAGGGTGGACAGACAGACTTCCCAGGCTAGCTCTTTGTCTGCAGCCAGGGGGTGGGGGGTGGGTGAGAGGAGAGACAGGGCATTGTGGGTGGATGGGAGGCCAACGTCACTACAGGTGGTGGGCATGGATTTGTTCGCAGGATAACCATGCTAATGGCGCTGTTTGTGGAGAAGGAAGAGGGTTTCAGTTTCATAGAGGAATGGGGGGGGTGATTTGGGGGAGGAACCTGAGGTTGAGGTGGGGCTAGAGAGCTGGCAAGGAGGGTTTGGGGCAAGAAGAGGAAGTGCAAAGGCAGAGGGAGATGGAGGGTTTGGAGGAAGGGATGGATGGGCTGGGCTGGTGGCTAGAACATTCAGGATAGTGGCTGGGGCTTAGGGCAAGACTACCGAGCCAGGCTGGAAAGCCCCCTGCCCAGAGGTAGCCACAAGCCAGAGCCTCCTGGCTGCCCTCAGCTTGTCAGCACCACCATCTAGCAGGTGGGCGTGAGCAGATCAAGACTCAGCCACAAGTTTGCCCCCTTGGTTGACAAGGCAAGGGGTGTGTGTGTGTGTGTGTGTGTGTGTGTGTCTGTGTGCTTGTCCAGGACCAGGCATAGACATTGCCATGTCCTCAGTAAAGGCACCACAAGCGCCTTTTGCCTTTGCCAGCCTGCTGCCTTTGCAATAGTAAGGACTGAGGTCAGATAGCAGAAAGAACTTTCTAGTTGAGAGGCTTAAAGAAACAATTTAAATTCTCAAATCTGGGGGTGGTGTCTTCTCTGGATGCTGCTGGTTCATCACGCAGATTTGGGGAGGGAGTGAGGCACCCTCCCACTATCCCTTTATGCCCCAGGCTCATGGCGTATCCTGAGCGGGCAGGGATGTCCCGGGTTCCAAGTCTTTTCTAGAGTCACCGAACAAGGTGCTGGAGACTGGATCCCTCCACAAGACGTGGTCAGGAGCCCTGTACCGGGTGAGGCCCATGGCAGGGACCTGAGCTAACAGAGTGGCAGGTCCCAGCACGAGAGGGCTCAGCCGGGCAGCAGACCAGGCAGGACTCGGTGGACAATTTTGGGAGCAAGCAAGGGCTCTGGGGAAAGGAAGTAATGATGATGACAAGTAAGCAGGGCAGCCCCTATGGTACATCTTGTGAAGTGGCATGAGCATTTGGCTGTGGTTGCCGAAAGCAATGCGGGCTCTTTACACAGGCTGAAAAATAACCTGGGAACTACAGAAAATACTATGTCCAATCCCTTACTCCAAACAGATTAAGTCAGCTACTGGGAGTAGGGCCCGAGCATTGACTGGAATCTTCTGAAAGTCAGCAAAGGGACTGCCATGAGCAGCTGAGTTGAGAACCAGGGCCTAGAGTGTGACCCGAAGGGTTCTACTGCTGTGCCCAGATCCAAAGGGAAAGAATGGCACGAGCGACTTACTAGTGCCAGCTGTGGTCACCAGCACAGGAAGGGTGCATGTTTGTCCTCTCTGATGGGCATTGCCTGTCACTGAGCAGCCTACGAACATTTTCACACCCGCTGTCTGAGAACAGCTCTGGGAGGAGGGACTGCCGTTACTGCCATTTCACAGTTGAAAAGGTCAAGGATGAGAGCCCAGCATACCTACAGCACCCTGGGCTGCAGGAGACCCCAGGGACACCCCTCCTATTGCCTGCCTTTTAGGGGGCTTAGAGGAGGACTGTGGGTGCAGGGCTCCACCTCCCAAGTCTAGACAGGAGTTTGTCCTTGGCTGTGCTGCCACCTGCCCGCTTCTCTCACCTGGCAGGTTCCAGGAAGAGACCAGCTGTGGGGTAAACGTGGTAGAAGCCCTGGTGTCCCGCTGTGGGGTGGCCTCTGTACTGTGCAGCGGGAACCACTCTACTGATCTCACCAGCCAGAACCAAAGTGTCAGCAGGCCAAGCACCAGATGTGACAGAGATGCTGGGTGTCTCTCAGGCTAGAGACAGAGGCTCGTCCAAGACAGCGCTAGAAGCAACTTGACAGCTCTGCTGGGCAGGGCCGATTTGTGCAGAAGGGAGCCTGGAGCGGGGCTGAGGGGCAGGGGCACAGCTAGGAGGGTGTCCAAGGGGTCGAGGGGGCTGTGGTTGCCATGACAATGAGGGAAGAGGTGGGGAGAGGAGTCCCAGCTTGTTCATGGCAGAGCCCCTTTCCTCAAACGCTGGCAGCGAAGGCCCATGAGGCCCAACCAGCACCCTCTCCATCATCCTGGTGCTTCCTGCCATGTCCCCCGCACCGGCGACCAGAGGAGGACAGCCTTCAGCTTGGCATCCCCAGCGTGTGCCTAGCACACCGCGTGCACTCCGCATCAGCTGGTTGACTCCCTCCCCTCCCTGCAGGGTTCTGACTCCAGGCTGTCACTGTGGGTACTGACGGGAACCTGCCCTTGGGCCACCTGGCTGGAGGGCACCCTGCAGAGGGCCCCATCAGACATCGCAGCCCAGCAGGGGATGACTCGGGGCTGCGGTGGGTCCAGCTGGCTATAGACACAGAGGTGGGCACCCACAGGACACCTCTGGGGGCGAGGAGAGCAGAACGGTCCCGCCTAGCACCTGGGGTCCTGCTGGGTGTCTGAGGGCCTCCTGCCTTGACCATGGCTCGGCCCCTTTCTCCGTCTGTGGAGCCGCATCCCCACGGCCTGTGCCGCACTCTAGGCCCAGAGCACCGGGCAGGGGAAGGGAGACAGGTGTTTACGGAGCACCCACTATGGGCCAGGCTCTGGAAGCTGGGCACGGCACCCGCGTCATCTCTCCAAGGTGGGTGTTATTGTTCCCAAGACACAGACACACTAAATCCAGGGCTGCAGAGCCAGGATTCAGTGAGGTTGGTCTCTCCAAAGCCCACACTCTTTCCACATCCCCACCCTGCCTTCTGTGATGGGAGCTGTCGCCTCTGCCCACCCAGCGGCCACACCTTCCCCCTGCCCTGACGCCCTGCAGGCTCCCTGCCCATTTTCCATGGAACTTCTGTCCTGTTTCATCAGCTGAAGCCCAATGTGTCCAGGTCCCAGGCACTGGGTTGGGTCCCCTTTGTCTGGGTTCCCCCACTGCAGGCTGTCGGCTGAGGCCGTGGCCCACCATCACTCCAGTCACAGAGACCGAGCCCCTCGATGGTGGGGATCAGGCAGTGCCGAGGCCCCAGCTCCACACTCGCTTCCCCTGAGGTGGCTGGGACAGTGAGGTGGTGTGGGGCCCAGGGCCAGCAGGGGTGAAGGGGGAAGGTGGGAGGAGGGGGAGGAGATGAGCTGCTGGGTGGGTAGGGGTGAGGAGGGAGAAGGACTCAGGCAGACTGGGTGGGCAGTTTCCCCTCAGCTCTGGGACCAGAAGCACCAAAATGAAACCCAAGACCAGCAAGAAGGGTCCAGAGAAGCAGGAAGGAGATGGCACCAGGCACGCCTGTGAGTGGGCTCTTCTGGAACTATCTTCCTTCAGACATCAGCGTGGTGGCAGTCTAGCAGCTAAGCACAGCTGTCACCACTGCAAACACCCCTGAGAGGCACCTCCTCTTCCCTTAGGAGACTCTGAGTCCTCACGTCTCACTTCTGGCCTTGGAGAAGTTCTGCCTCGTGTCTGCCCTCCACCTCCCATGACACAGGCCCTCTCCCGACAGCTTGCCACGCTGCCCCCAGTGGGGACTGGCTCTGCTGGCTGTCCCAGCCCTCGGCCTGCCCAGGCTGGCCGCCTGCTCCGGGCCTGTTCTCTGACATCCCCTCACTCAGCCATGGCCTTCCCAGCTCAAGCCCAGGTTCCTGCCTAGAACACAGTCATGGCCCATGGCGGGTGCTGGTGGAAGGCAGAGGAGAATCCACCAATGACCCAGAAGTGAAGGGCAGGCCCTAAAAGAGTTATCTCGGGAGCTCCGCTTATATAAGGGTTATCTCCATTTATAACAAGCAGGAAATATTCGTCCTCTGGGAACCAGCTGCCCTCACTGGTTCTGATTTTTTCTGGTTTGAAAAGATCTTTGATGGTCTTGGAATCCAGCCAAGTCCAGAGAGCGGGCGTCTGGCTTGCCATGAAAAATCCTCAAAACAAATAAAAGGCAGGTGAATCTTAACATCGGACTGCCCTGGGGGTAGATGGGACAGGGTGGGGATGGGAAGATTCTTGCTCCATTTTTTTCCCCCAAGCAAGCGAGGGGTGCATCAGGGAAAAGGGCCCTGTGCAGGCTGAGGCAGGTCTGGAGTAGAGGGTTGGTGGGGACAGTCCCACTGCACATCCATGGCAGGCGAGTCCAGCAGTCCCAGGCCTCCCTGTGTCTGGGGCCCCTTAATCCACCGTCAGGGGTGTGGAGGCATTTTCCCAACTCAGTGGGAGGCAGCAGGGCCATGGTCCTTTGAGTGTCCTTCATGTCCTCTGAGCAGCAGAGGTGCCCCTGTGTGAATGCCCAGCCCAGAAGAGGTGTGCAGTGACAGAAGGCTGAGCAAGCCCTGGGTGCCAGGCCATTAGGGTCAACGTTGGGAGTCCCCCATCATGGCGGAGGGTTTCAAACCAGATGCTGGGGCTGTCAGCCTTTAATTGGCCAAAATAGGGCATTAAAAATGCAAGTTACCACCTACTACCTTCACCATTTCATAAAAGAAAGGGACACTTTAACAGTAGGAAGGACATTCTCCCAGACTAAGCTCAGTCCTTTAGATCTGCAGTCCCCAACCCCAGGGCCACAGACCGGAACTGGGTCCACCGGCTAGGGACCAGGATGCAGAGCTCCACCACCCCACTCCCACCTGCTCATGTCTTCCATGAAACTGGTCCCTGGTGCCAAAAAGGTTGGGGACTTCTGCTTTAGATAAAATAAAGTTGGCTGCATGAAAAACTTAACTGCATTGCACTTATTTTTCTCAATTGCTCCGGATGCATGAGAAATGCAGCAAGCGAGTGCCCTTTCTCAGGCACCTCTTTATACCTTGGAGTCCTCATCTAAACAATGGGACTAAGACGCTGTCAGTGGCATCCTGTTTAGAAGCTCATCAAAAGGACTAGTGAAGGGGAAGGACATAAAGAGAATGTCAGGAACTAGGGTGATGACCCCCAGGGCCAGGTAATTCCAAGTGTCAGTAGCTGTGAAGGCAAAAGCAAAGGAACAGGAAAGTGAACTATGCTTTGGGAAGAAGATGAGAGCCCAGGTGACTGCAGATAGGGAAGGAAGAACAAAGAGGGAAAGTACAGAGTTTGAGTGGGGGTGATCTTAGGGTTCATCTAGAGATCGACTAGGCAAGTGCCTCAGTTTACAGATGGGGAACCTAAGCCCAGCAAGGTCACATAGCTAGCAGGTGGAAGAATCAGGCCCAGGTGACTCTGGTTAGATAAGGATATATGCAATGTATGATTTACGTCCAACTCACACATTTGTATGGCTATTCCAGAGAGTAACTTAGTTCTAGATGTTTGTGTCTAGGATGATCGCTGATGAAAACAAACCTAAAGTCTTTCCCCTTGTATGAAGATGGTTGAGTTCAGGACCTCAAAAGAACTGAGATAATTGCACAGAATATGGGACAATTACTATGAAAATAACTAAGGGGAAAAATCCCCAACAAAACAGCTAATAAGATAATTAGCTTATATTAGCTTCTGAGAAAGGGTCTGGGTGTTTGCACAGCTCAGCTTTGCATACTGCCCCTGGGGCAGGCCCCAGCAGCTTCCTCTCTGCATGTCCCTTAGCCCAGCCACACGAAGGAGCGAGCCTAATGCTTGGTGGCTCTGTCTGCTGCTGACCCTTCTGTGAACCCAAGACAGCGCGCAGCCTTTCCGTACACCAAGACAAAGGCTCCACTCACAAAATATCTCCAGGCCAGTGGCCCAGGAGGGAGCAGAGATGCTCTTGTTCCTCCAAGTCCAGGATTTGGGTCTCCCACAGATGGACCAGGAGGGATCGATACTCCAATGGAGTATTTATTCTTGGACTCCTTAGACTTCCAGGTCCTAAAGTGGCAGCATGGAGAGAGCTCCCAGCATCCAGCCAGCAGCTGCCCCTTTTTCTTTCTACCCTTGGCTTTGTCCCAGCCTACACATTGAAGCCCCATCCACACCCTGCAGACACCCAGGGTCTGTCCAGCAGTGCGGCAGGCTGCTCTCCAGAGGACGGGCCTGGGTGAGGGGTCTGTGCGTGAGCCGGGGGTTGCTGGTTTGGTTCTGGGGTTGTAGTCAGCTGAGCTGGCCTGAGCACGTCTCCATAGCCCTGCAGACGTCTGGCTCTGTGGGGAGATGGCAAGCTGGGATGGCCCAGGGCAAGGGCCGCTTTTGACTAAGTATAAGGGTGCTCTGTATACAGCACCCACACTTGGGACGCCTAGGCCAAGCTTTGCGTGTCAAAGGACAGGAGGAAGGAATAGCAAAGGAGTAGATGGGAATGGAAAATAAATGTGGGGATAAACTTGGGACGTAGGAATAATGAAATAGCTATGGTTAAATTGGAGCTGTTCGTCAGACCAGGAGCTAGATTCTTTGAGGATATTTCCTTATTAGATCCTTAACAATCTTATTAGCACCCTCAATTTATATAAATAAGGAAATTTAGAGCCAGAGAGACCATGAAGCACACTTAGGGCCCCCAGCCAGAAGTGGCAGCGCACGCTCTCTCTTATCCTGAGGAGGCACAGCATGGACAGGGGAGAGGGAAATGTCACTGCCTCCCTCTTGAGTCTCAGATCTGGCACCTGAGGACACAGAACCAAGTCCTGGAGTAGCAGAGGCCCTTAGGGCTTCTGGGGAAGTTGGGGACGCTGTGTGGGATCAACAGGAAGGGTCTGGGAGGGCAAAGGGTGAGGCTGGAGTCAGCACTAGGGACAGGCAGGAACTACCAGTGACAGCCAAGGCCCAGCAAGGGGCCCAGTTACTGGGGGGCCAAAGGCAGCAGGTGACAGGCTTTTCAGGAGTGTCTCCCAGGTCTCGCCAGAGGGCAGTGAGCACGGTTCCCAGCATCTCTGGGTAGGCCCTACTTATCACAGGCGGGGCGGGGTGGGGCGCCTCGGGCCCCCCCCCCAACACACACCTGGGCTGAACCTCCCACAGCCCCTGTTGTTTTGACGTCCTGGTCAGAAGCTTCTGTCGATACACTCACCCCTCACCCTCTAAGGACTGTAATTGACTTTCTGAGTGCTCATTTGTGGTTTGCAGACACTTGATCTATCATCACAGGCATTCACTCCCTGCAGCCCTGCCTCTGGGTCAGGTGTACCTGTCCAGGCTCACAGCTGGGTGTCCTGAGGATGTCAAGCAGCCCAGGTGTAGCCCTTTACCCCACAACCCACCTCTCCACTAAGTGCGGTGGGTTGGGGGGTCATTATTTGGTGGGAGACGAGAAGAGGCCTGAGATCAGAGAGCTATTCTCCAACCTTCCAGGCAGGGAGCCAGGAAACAGAGGCAAGGCCTGTCCCTAGTTCCCAGGGCCCTGGGCAGGAGGACACTGGAGCCGTGTGAGGAAGGCATCTGGGGCAAAGGCTTGAGGAGTGGGAGGAGGGAGCACAGGCGTGTGAAGCCGTGCTTCCCACCCAGGGGCGGCCTGCCACTACGGGCACAAATATCATTTCAGGCTGCGCGTCACAGCCTGTTCCATGATTGTGGCATTATTTTGATATATATTAGGAAATACATAATTTGTTAGTTAACTAAGTTTTCTTATGAAATAAATATGAAATATTTATGAATATGAAATATATTTATAAATATGAAATAAAAATTCTTATGAAATAAATATACGAGGTGAACGTGTAAGCCAATTTTAGAAAATATATTAGAGAAAATAACGATAGTACAGGTGGTTTGTGAATATGGGCAAACTCCTGTCAGTGGCACTTGAAGGACTGCAGTTTGGGAGACATTTCAGGAGATGTAAATATCAGAAGGGGCTGAAGAGGCTCTGGGGAGGCCAGCGAGGCCAGGCTGGTTTAGGGCCGGCTGCGAGGCTGCACACAGTTCCGAGGGCTGTGAGCAGGGCGGGCGGCGGAGCTGCCGTGCAGACAGCTTGGGATATAATCACATTATTCTCCCTGCGAGTCAGTGCCCGGGGGAGCGAGACTAAGAAATGTCTCCAAATACGGACGTATCTGTCAAAGAGCTAGAGAGCCTGATCCCTTTTGTGCAGCTCTGCGGAGTAGAAGTGGTGCTGGATGGAGGCAGATTTCAACGCTCAGTGAGAAGGACCCTGCTTATCGTGAGGACCATCTGAAGCTAGACAGAGGTTCTCGTGCATGGTGAGCTCCCCTCCGCTGGTGCCCCAGCAAGGGTGGTGAGACTGTCCAGCAAGTCTCTCCCTCCCACCGGTGAGGGAGGTGGGTTGCTCTCAGAGGAGGGCCTGGGAACGGGCGGGTGGGTGGCCGCCGTCACTCAGGGTCCCGTGCGTGCCTGGCAAGAGATGCGTCCCAGGCGGGTGGAGGGCCACCTCTCCTTGAGAGCGAGATGACGGGAGCAGGAATGCAGACTCAGGAAGCATGATAGAAGTGCTCTGCCCCCACCCTCCAGGGATTTGGGGATGCAGACCCTACCTCCGACATCTCAGGATTCTTGCCCGCCATGGAAAACTGCAGGACTGAACAGATCAGAAGGAAGAATGTGTCCAACCTGCCCCCCAGCCTGAAGCTGAGCTCGAGTCCTGGGACCTGACTAAAGTGATCAAGTAATTGATGGTGCTGGAGGCCTTTGGAGGTGCCTGTCCAACTGACTCACGAGGTGGCACCCAATTTGGTAATCTGAGCCTGAGGTCTGGGTGTTAGGACATCCATGTTGGATTGGTTTCCTTGGGGTGCAAACTTAAGATCTCCCTTGCTCTGTCCCTTCCATGTCCATCCAGAGCTGTCCCCCAGCAGTGGAAGAGCTGGCCCAGCCACGCCATGTCCCTGGAGGCATGTGGAGAGGGTGCAGGCCGTGGGAACCCTCACGAGGGTGTGGGGTGAAATGGAGGGCAGGATTCCTGAGCAGCCAAAGCTATTTTCAGATCAAAGCCTCTGTCTTTAACCTGTGTTCCCCGCTGAGGTCATTATGAGATAAACCTATTAGATGTGCCCCTCTTTGCAAGGAGTGGAATGTCTGTCAAAATTCTGACACAAAGGGTGCACCTATTCTCTGCCACACAGGAAGGCTCTGGGGCCCTGAGAAGATGGATGGAGCGCATTGCTTTTGGGGTGAACCCCCTGAGGCTGTCTGGAGAAAGGGTGGGGCTGGTTTCCTATGCCTCCCCCGCAAGCAGGTGGGCCACTCGGAAATGCCTACATTTGTCCTACCAGGCCAACACGCTCAGGGAGATAAGATAACCAGTCATCGTGTTACATTTCAGGACAGACACCTGCCTCACCAGCCAGATCCTTCTCTGCGAACTGCCCTCTTGCCTTGCTCGGCCTCTCCCATGTGAGGACCTGCGGCTGGCAGCAGGCAGCAGGGCAAGAACCAAAAGTGGGCAAAAGCAGCAGTGGGAGGAGTCAGTTGACCAGGAAAGGGGGCCACTGATCTGCCAATCCCCTCTAACACCCAGGAGAAGGCTGGCAAGGTAGGGTGCTTTGCTGCAAGCAGGCCAGACCCACCGGAGCTGCGAGACCCCAGGTGGAGCAGGCATGGGCTGGGTGGCTCACCCGTCAAAGTGCAGCCAGAGGGCAGGTGTGAGTCCAGCCCAAGCTCCTCCTGCCCTTGGTGGGACAGTGAGCACCTGAGCCTGTCCCTCGGCACTGGACACAGCTCCTGCTGAGCCCGGTAGCGGGGGAATGTGGAGGCTGGGAGGGAAAGCCAGTCTGAGGAAGGTGGACTTGGGACCCAGCCCACAGTGAGCACTCGATCTGAGACCAGGAGACAAAACCCCGCATGCACAGAGACCTCGGGGCAGTAAAGCACAGGTTTGGCAGAGGAGCAGGTGGTGATGGTGGCCTGCTCGCTGCTCCACAGACTGGCCCGGTGGCTGCTGCACTGCGCAGTGTGGGCCTCAGCGGGGCAGCTGCGAGGAGCCGGGTTCAGGATGAGGAGGGCAGGTGGGCTGGGGGCAGGGGCGGGGAGACGGGAAGCTGGCAGAGGGTAACCTGAGTGTGGAGGGCAAAGAGCAGACCCCCTGGGCAGCCACAGAACCTAGACAGAGACAGTTCGTCTAGAGGTGGCGTCCTGCTGCGGCTACGAGTTACCGCAAACTCAGTGATAAAACAGCACAAAGGCATCATGTCACAGACCTGGGGGACAGAGTCTGAAGTGGGTCTTGCTGGGCTAAATCGAGGTCTTGGCGGAGCTGCATCCCTCTGGAGGTTCTGCAGGAGTTTGCTTCCTCGATCATCTGCTCCTGGGGGGGCGGGTAGGAGCAGATGAGCGAGGAAGGGGTCAAGTTCATCCCACAGCATCACTCTGACCTCCTCGGCCACTTCCCTCATTCATATTTAAGGACCCTTGGGACCATAGGAGCCCACACGGATAATCCAGGATAAGCTTCCTATGTTAAGGTCAGCTGGCTGGCACCCTTAGCACCACCTGCAGCCTGAGTTTCCCTTTGCCGTGCGACATGACAAACATTCCCAAGGGCCAGGGATTAGTTCACAGACATCTTTGGGAGTCATTATCCTGCTTACCACAGACGGCAGGGGAGATGGTGAGCAAAGGGGACCCAGAGGCATTGAAGATGAGGCTAGTGGGAAGCTACTGCACATTCTCGAGCAAAGGAGGTCCTCACCCAGGGACCTGGCTAACCTCGGTTCTCAGGGTTAGTGTGAGCTCATTTTCCAGGCTCAGAACAATGGAGCCATGTTATGTCTGAGGCCGTGCAGACCATAATGCGTTTTTGTTCTCTGCTGCGGGCAGCGCGCCAACCTTCGGGAGGCTCTGGCTGACGCCAGAGTGAGGGGGCCCAGCCCTCGGAGATGCCCAGGTCAGCTGGCGGCTGGAGACGGGCGTGGCGTGGGCTGTGAGGCATCGGTAGCTGCCGCATGTCTCTCTATCTCTGGACATCGGTGTTCTCCCTTCCAGGGTGTCCTGGAGGGTGTGGAGGCCCATGGGTGGGACGAGCCTTCGGGGAGACTGAGAAACTGGTCGGGACTCTCAGCTGCTGAGGAGGGAAGCAGGGCCTGGCAGGGCGGGGGAGGGTCATCGTGAATGGAGCTTTTGTTCACTCTTTGGCAGGGTCCCGCCTGGGAGCCTAGTGGGTAAGTGAAGAGCATTCGGGCCTCATAGATCTAGAGAGTTGGGAAGGTCCCTCTTGCAGGGGTGTCATGGTGTTGACACCCCAGAATTCCTTCCTGGGTAGGGATTGGGGCTTAGAAGTGGTGATCTGGCTAGAAGGAGACAGTGGCATGGCTAGAATGTCTCCAAGCTGGTTTGCAGAGGAGTGCGCTGTGCTGTTTAGGTAAGATGTCTGTTGGAGGTGGCTTTAATGTCTGGGCCACTGATGGAGATTATGGAGGTGCTGGGCTCCTCAAGAGCCCTCAGCACCACCACTTATGTGCTAGCCAAGAGCATGTGGCCCAGGAGCAGACAGACCTGGCATCAAGCTCCAGTTGGGGAACGTATTTGCCGTACGACTTTAGAACCCTTTCGAGGTTCAGAAAACAGGGACAATATTATAATAGTCCTTAATTGTAATGTGAGTAGTGAATAAGACAATATATGTTAAGTCTTAGCACGATGTCAGGCACGTAGTAAGCTCTTCAAGGAAGGGCCAAAGGAAATCAGGCAAGTGTCACCAAAAGCAATGAGGCTCCATGTCTCAATGAAGTGGGGTTAATTTCTTTTCTAAGCGGGTGGCCTTGTGCAAGCAGCAAGTACACTCTGAGGCCACTGGTGGCTTGGCCCATCCCAAAGGATGAAAAATGCCAAATAACTGTACAACAATGTGAATGTACTTACTGCTACTGAACTGTACATTTAAAAATGGTTAAGACAATAAATTTTATATTGTGTGTATTTTGCCACAATTTAAAAAATATTTATGTATATAAACGTTGATATTCCTACTTATAAAATTAAATGTTAATGTTATAAAACCAAAAAAAAAGAAAAATGCCAAATGACTCCCCAGCTGGTTCATCCCATTTCATACTCTCCTGTTCGTGGCCTCTGCTCGTCCTGAGCGAACTGTTGCAGGGGCATGTTTGGGAGTTTTGGCCATAAGTAGTTGTGGGGTTGGGAGAGATGAGAAATGAAGGAATAGCTGAAGTCTGAGCCAAGACATCAGCCCACCCCCGAGGTGTTAGGGGAGCAGTTGTCAGCCACAGTGCAGGCATCTGGAAGGATGGCCCCAGGAGGCACCTGGGCCTTTGCTCTGGGCCTGGTGCCGGGGAGTAGGGAGATGAGTGTCAGGTGGTGGTCCCCAAGATTTGTCCCTGGAGACATTGCATGGGATAACTCCAATCCCCTGGAGTCTTTCCCCAGAGTCTCAGCTGCCCCACCTTGGGTTCTGGCAGTCCAGAGGGTCCATTCCTCAGTCCCTACTCCAGGATAGAGGTCCCTCTCCCTCGGGGTTGCTGGAAGACACTGAGGGACATTGACTGCTGAGTGGCATCTAAGACCCACTGTGTTTGCTGCCCTCAGAGCCTGGCTGGAGTCGTCCTCTGCAGAGTCACGTCATGGCTGTGCTCTGACAACCTGAACATCTGCAGTGGTGGAGACAAGGGCTTTTGGAGCCACACTTGCCTAGGCCCACTGCTAGGCTCTGCCACCTACCAGATACTTCCGCTCTCTGGACATCAGTTTCCTCCTCTGTGAAATGGGACAATAATAGACCCAGCCCATGAGGTCGTGAGGGGTCAATAGGTTGACATATCCAGAACCCTGCCTGGCACACACCAGTGCTACCTAACTGCGGCTACTGCGATCATCTTCCATCATGCCGTGAAGCACATCCGGGGCACTGACCCTGCCCACGTTTTGAACTGTTTGGGGATCATGGAGAGTCCACAGGGAAGGGGGCAGAGGCAGCACCCAGTGGGTAGACACTGGGGAGAGGATGGAGTAAATCCCCTGGCTGCAGAGTGGACTTGGGGCTGAAAGGTCGTGGGGACCCAGGGACATGTGCACAGAACGAGGAACAATGGGAGCCCTTGAAAACGCCTCGGAGGACATGGATTTGACCAGGGAGTCAGCCAAGGGCACTGTGGGGCTCTGAACAGGGTCGGATGGAGCCATGTGTGGGTTCTCTCTCCTTGTATCAGTCAGTGGGGGGGTGGTCAGCACCCACAGACTGGTGGGACCTAGTGGCCTGGTGCAGGCAAATGCCTTGGGGGGAAAAGCTCCCTGGAGAGACCAGCCAATACCAGAAGTTCTCAGGGCTCTGGACAGTGGGGAGGGACAGTGGTAAAACTGCCATGACCCATGGCAGCCAGCAGCCAGCCCCCCGGTGCACTCAGGCCTCGGGAAATAGTTCCCCCAAGGGGACTGACACACAGCAGCCTTAGAGTGTGAGACAAACAGGCTCTTGCTGGCAGTGCAGGGCAATGGACAGCATGCAGGAGGGGACCAGGACCTGGCCCTGGCTCTCACCCCACCTTGCTGAGGGCTTCACCGCCCTGAACTCAGCCTCTTCCTCTGCGGATGGATCACAGGGTGGACTGGGCATTTTCTGAAACCAAGGCAGGCAGGATTCCTTAACGTTTTGCTTGGCCATCCCTGTCACTGCCAAGTGCTGTGGGTCACTGTCCTGGCCTGGCGAGGAGCTCTGGGGAGGAGAACCAGCCCTGTCCTCAGTTGCAGAGTCTAGAGGAGGACATGGGAAGGACACAGGGACACACCGAAGTCCAGAAGCGCTCAGTGCGTGGTGCCTGCAATGGCTCAGAAACACGAGTTGAATGAAGTCCTGGTTCGGTGACTGGTACAAGTGTTCATGCAAGCTCTCTTTTCTCAGCTGCTTTTCACATTGCGTCTCCTCTGGAAAAAGCCTTACCCTGTCTCCTCTAACTCTCAGCAATGCTTATTGGTCCAGGTGGACAGTGAGCAAAGTCAGTGGTGGCTTGTGCTTGTGGGACATGAACACAGGAGCTGCAAGTGTGTGCACAGGGTGGGACTGGGGCCCGCGAGGTGCCGTGTGCCCTGAAGACTGTCCACATGCCAAGCACGGTTCCTGAAGATGGCCCTGGGACAGGCGACATCTCCCGCCTCCATGCCGCCGTTTGCTTTCTTTTCTCTACCATCATAGCACCACGGTGTACTGACTCGCCCATGTTAGGAGCTCACTAAAGCAAAAGGGAAAGCCAGGTGGACACAGGGCTCTGTCCCCTGTGCCTTGGCCTTCCCTCTCAGGACAAGGAAGCGGTGCACAAAACCCAAACTCTGGGAGAAGGCGGCGCCAGTCTACCTCTCCGTCCCGTTCCTAATTGTGCTTGCTAGGGAGGGGACAGACAGGAGCAGGGAGAAAAGGAACATGGGGGAAGTGAGGATTGTACAAAGAGCTTCCTTCTGTGCCTCTGACCCTGCGAGGTGCGACCTGGGCAAATGAGTCGTGTCCCTGCCACTGTACTGAACAGGAAGGTTGCAAGTTCTCAGAGTCCCAGACGCACGTGCCCAGGTGTGACGCCAAAGCAAACGCCGAGAACACAGTAAAAGCCTTTCTTTGCATGTTCCGATGTTAGATTCATACACATAAAATGTGATGGGCAGTGACTGGCACACAGTAGGTTCTGTACAAATGTTTATTTAAAAAATAAAACCGCTGTCCATGAGAAAGCAAAGTGCAGAGGTTTCTGCTGTATGTCCTTTTTAGTCCCTCTGACTAATTAAAGTATTTGTTGATTTTCAGTCCATAGTTTCAATCAACCGAGGGGATTTCAAAGACGTTGCTGTGGCGTTGGCAACACAGCCTTCACACAAGGAAAGCACATTCCCAGACTTGCAGGGGCCTGCTGGAGGGAAGCTGTGCTCTGGCCCGTGAGGGCCGATTGCTTGTTGAATCTGAGGGACGGGGGCCAAGGCAGCTCCCTGCGGCCTCCTGCAGGTCTGCCCTGCCCTTCCTGCTCAGCCCCAGTCTGCTCTCAGTGAAAACTCCAGCTTGCATGGCGCCCTCCCTGCCAGTGAGCCCAGGGCCCTCCCTTCTGTCCCAGCCCTAAAGGGGACACTGCAGTGAGAGGTGGGCCACACGTCCCGGGGCCCAGAGCCATTCAAGGGCTTGATGAGGACTAAGACACGGTCCAAAGTGGGGCCACGAGCCTTTGCACCTGTGCTGTGCCCCACAATTTGTGTGAAGCCCTTGCACCGGAAAACTCAACTCCAGGAGGTCGCTTGTCACTATGATCCCAATAATGGCAGCAGGGAGCTGCCTGTGAAGCCTGCTTGAGCCAAGGCTGAGTGGTTACTTTACCTCTGGACATTTGTGTGTCTACTCAGGCCTGTTTGCAAACTTGGGCCTAAAAGTCCTAGAGACACTGGGCAGTGTTCCCAGCTTCGCAAGGCAGCCTCAGCCAGACTGGGCTACATGAGGGAGAGGCGGCATGTCCAGCTCCGTGGTCCACAGAGGGGCCAGTCTCCCGTGTCCCTGAGATCCCAAGAATCTAGCTGAGATCAGATTTGGGGTGGCGGCAGGCTTCCTGCTGGCTTTGGGTGGAGGCAGGAAAATTCTCTCAATTCCTCCCGGAGGCTAGGGCTTTGGGAAGAGTTATCTGGGCTGGCACACTGCTCTATCCGCCCTGCCCCATCCTGTGAATCTGGCTCCCTGCTCCCTGATGGGGCTGCCAGCCTCAGCTCAGTGGATAGGGTGACTCAAGCCTCAACTACGACTCCCCACTTTTTGTGCTGACCACGCAAGGTGTGGAAGGGCTGCAGGGACAGGAACACTGTCACTTTCTTTCTGTCCTGGAGAAGGGGGCTGGGGACTGGGGCAGGGCATGGGGGCTACTAGTGAGCTCAGATGCAGAATGCTTGCCAGGCTTGGAGTCGGGGGAGCAGTCTAAGGAAGAAAGAGTCACGAACACTGTCCTCAGAGGGTGCCCGGTTCAGAGTGGATGAGAGATTTGTCCTGTAGGCATGGAACCAGAGACAAAAGCAGATGGGCAGGACTCTGGGACTCACCATGTGGCTAGAGGATTCACATAAATATATGAGAATGTAGACATTAATATTATGTATATAAAATGTATAATATGCATCTATGTTATATTATTATGCATAATATGTATATATAATATGGGGAATTCACCTAAAGATCTAGGAGAGGAGTGGAGGGAGGTGACTTCACATCCGTTCAGTGAAAAGAACGTTAGCTGAGAACCTGCAGTGCTCAGGGTGGCTGAGGATGTGGGCTACGCGAAGCTGTTCCCTAACCTTGGGGACTGGATTTATTATGTTCTATTAAATATATCTTCTATTGAAGACATCAATTGGGATTGGGGTGGAGGCTCTGAGGGGAGAGTCCTGGGCTGGGGTGGTGGCAAGATTTGCCTGAACCAAAGGTGCTCCCTGGCTGGTGCCTGTGAAGCACTTCCCTGTCTCCGAAGCTGTGCCTGTGTTCCCCTCCCCCACACCTCCAGGAGGGGCCTGCCAGTCTCTTACTGCCCCTTCCTTGTCAGGGACAGCAGCAGGGCTGCTGCTGGCGAGATTGCTTAGCCCTCACTGTCTCTTGCTGAAGTGGAACACAATGCCGGAGCAGAAGCAAGTGGCAAGTCCTGCCAAACCTCAGTGACTCCCTTGGTGGGGTGGCCGACACAAAACTCGCTGGAAAGCATGCTGTAATCCCGCTCTTCCTGCCGCAATGGAATTCCAGGCCAGGGTGGGACTCTTCGGTGGTGCTGGTGCCTGGCGCCCCACCGGGAGCAGCTTCATTATTTACACCCGTCCACATCTGCCATTGAAGGAGGGCTTGCCCTGCCCTCCTGGGGGAAGGTTCCCACAGAGCCCGGACAGAGGAACACCACTATTCCCCGCTGAGACACCCAAACACTCTCTGCTACAGTTACTCGCCACACACCCACCTCTGGTCCCTGGCATCTGGATGCGCGAGCTTGGCACACACTAGTCGTTCTCAGACTGGCCAGAATGCATTCCTGTCCTGCCAAGTCCTGTCTCTTCACAACACAGCTGGGAGGAGGGTGACTGGGCAGAAGAGAATGTCCCAGTGTCTGGGGCAGGGAGGGGCTTCCTTGAGGGCAGTAGGGACTGCACCCGGGACCTGTGTATGTGGCAGAGGGGACATGCCCTGATAGTGATCTTCCAGTGGAGAGGGAGAACTCTCCAGAGTCCCCACACACTTGCTTCAGGCTTGAACCTGTTCTATCAGGAGCTGAGGGGCCCCCAATAATTCTCAGGCCTCCAAGACACTCACGTGTTCTTCAAAAGGCAACCAAGTGAGAAATTGGTAAACTCAGCAAAATTCATCTGAGAGTCTTAGAAATTCTCTAGGCGGGCAGGCAGCCCAAGCCTCGTTGCCCAGGACCTGTAAGGCCAGCTCTGGCTGTCGGTCTGTCTGACAGACTTACCTGTCAGCCGCTTTCTCATCACAGCCCTCTGGGCAGCCCTCAGCTGACCCAGCAACGTGGAGTTATTTTCCCACAGCCTTCTTCCTTGTGGCCAACCACAGGCCCTGACTAGAGATTCCTGAGCCTGGGCTGGGTCCTGATTTTTTTCACTCTTGAGGACATAGCCCCTCAGCCCCAAGGCTTTGAACCCACTCCACTGCCCTAACCCCAACCCACAGAGGCCCCCACAGTTCTTAACGGCCTCGGGGCCTTGGGGCTACGTCCTCAAGACTCTGGCTTTTGTTTAGGGGACGCAGAGAGATGGCACTATGCAGGCCTGCTGCCAAAGAGAGGGGGTGTGGCTTAGGACACCTCACCAGAACCCCCTTTCCCCTGGTAGCACCACCTGGCAGCACCACCCCCCAGACAAGTTTGCAGAGGGGATCTCACGGGGTCCTCCCTAAAGCAGCTGCCAGACTCTGTGTCTGGGCCTGCAAACCTGCTCTGTCTAGTCTTTCTGGCAGCACAATCCATAGTCTCAGAATCCCGTTTTCCATTCCCTTGGCCCCGAAGGAGACGGGCTGGGGCACAGAGAAAGCACAGCCATTCCTGCTGCGTGGAGCAGGCTGGTTTGCCGTTATAACAGGCCGGCCGCTCTCGACATGTTTCTGATGAGATTAGAAGCTCCTGCAGGTATGTGTTTGTGGCGGCCTCCAGCCTGTACCAACAGATACGGTGAGTCATTCCTTCCCCGTGGAGGAACCAAGAGCTGGCTACAATGCACCTGGGGGGCTGGAGCCCGCAAGGCAGCTCCCCCAAGGGAGACACGACTGCCTGCTGAGCCTCAGGGCTTTTTGTCAGGGATCCCTGGGTTTACTAAGCCCCTGCAGGGTCCTGCCCAGGCCAAAGAGCAAGGAAAGGTCAAAGGGCACAGACAACGCTATGTTAGGAGGAGCTTTGGAAGCAGTAGCGGAGGGCTTCCCACATTCACTCTTTCTGGAACTTGAGGTCTGGGGGAGCCTATCTGGTCTGAACCTTGCAGGGGAGTCTGCCCAGTGGGCTCTGGGATAGAAAGAAAGTGTGCAGAAAAGGAAAAAGCTGTTTTTCCCTCTGGCACATGCCCAAGGTATCAGGCTGTGGAGTGCCTTCCCAAGAGGAGAGATCCCTGCAGCAACCTGCCTCGAAAGGTAGAAGAGCACAGTACCGCCAGGTGCTGGATGGCTCTGCCCCCACTGACAGCTCCCCTAAGTGGAAGGGCAGATGTTCCATGTGTGCTGTGCTGGGTGTCTGTCACTCCTGGCCCTGTAAGGGTCTCCAGGACAGTGGCCGTGGCCCATGCCCCTCACTTCCTGGTACCTTCCTTGGGCCACTCCCAGCCCCCTGCCCCCAGCCCCAACGTCGAAGAGAGACTTGCAGGCAGCATTACCGACTTGCTGCCAAGAGACCAGTGCTGCAAGGCAGGGTTATTCCTAACCGAGCAGAGCCTGCCAGGAAGAAAGAGTTTGCACCCTGCACTGTGCAGGTGTGCCTGGTGAGCTCACAGCTGCCCCCCAGGCATGCCCGGCCCACTTAATCACTCACCACTCGACAGCTCTCCCGCCCAGCCCGGTTCTGGAGGGGATAAAAAGGGGGCATTGCCGCTCCTGGGCAACAGAGCCACCTTCTTTGTCCTGCTGAGCTCTGTTCTCTCCAGCACCTTGCAGCCCACTAGTGCCCGGTTCTCTAGCTCCACCAGGAACGAGCCGCCATGTCTCGCCAGTCAAGCGTGTCCTTCCGGAGTGGGGGCAGCCGATCCTTCAGCGCTGCCTCTGCCATCACCCCATCTGTCTCCCGCACCAGTTTCACCTCTGTGTCCCGGTCCGGGGGTGGCGGTGGTGGCTTCGGCAGGGTCAGCCTTGGGGGTGCTTGTGGAGTGGGTGGCTTCGGCAGCCGGAGCCTCTATAACCTCGGGGGCTCCAAGAGGATCTCCATCAGCGCTAGTGGAGGCAACTTCAGGAACCGATTTGGTGCCGGTGCTGGAGGTGGCTATGGCTTTGGAAGTGGAGCCGGCAGTGGATTCGGTTTTGGCGGTGGAGCTGGTGGTGGCTTTGGGCTCGGTGGTGGAGCTGGCTTTGGAGGTGGCTTTGGTGGCGCTGGCTTCCCAGTCTGCCCCCCTGGAGGCATCCAAGAGGTCACCATCAACCAGAGTCTCCTGACTCCCCTCAACCTGCAAATCGACCCCACTATCCAGCGGGTGAAGACTGAGGAGCGTGAGCAGATCAAGACCCTCAACAACAAGTTCGCCTCCTTCATCGACAAGGTGAGACATGATCCTTTGTAACAACAACAACAACAAAATTCACTGTGAGTCTGGAACAAATGCCAAAGACAGAGGGGAGAGGAAAGACATTTTGGCTTTGGGAAAATAGCTTCATAGTTTGCAGTTATGTGTTTCCATTTGTTTCTGTGTCCTGGATTTGTGGGCACTTTCTTAGTTACATGGGCAGCTTGGAGGGGACAGTCTTATTTCTTCCCAGCCAGAGGTCACCCCATATGGGCTCCTTGACTACTTCTGGGCAGAGGGATGAATCCTGTGCCTCGTGTAATGGGGCTGATTGCACAGGGAGGCAGATCGGTGCACTGGCAGCAGCCTGAATGCCTTTGCAGCTACCACTGCCCTGGGCCACACTCCAGAAAGTCATTCCTAATGCTCTATGTGCCCTGGATAAGTGTCCTGTGTGCCCTAGAAGAGTGAGGTTGGGTGCCTGACTCTGGACCTCCCCTCCTGGGCACTGGGCCAGGTACTGCACATGGGAAAGGTTTTGAGGGGGGAAGCAGGAGATGGGAGGCCTGTTAGTGAGTTGATCATTGAAACATGAAATCCAAGTTTCTTCCCCTTCAAACTCTGCTCCTCTCCAGGTGCGCTTCCTAGAGCAGCAAAACAAGGTTCTGGACACCAAGTGGACCCTGCTCCAGGAGCAGGGCACCAAGACTGTGAGGCAGAATCTGGAGCCTTTGTTCGAGCAGTACATCAACAACCTCAGGAGGCAGCTGGACAGCATCCTCGGGGAGAGAGGCCGCCTGGACTCGGAGCTGAGGAACATGCAGGACCTGGTGGAGGACTTCAAGAACAAGTGAGTTGGGGTTGGAGACGGGGGTGGGGGATTGATAGCTTCTTGGCACCAGAGGGGTGTCATAACCATAACCAGCCTTCTACTTATGACTTCCCTATGGGCTAGAAGCACATACCTTCTATGGACACCTATAATACTAAAACAAAAACAACAGGTCCATGTTTAGAAAGTTCTAGCCCTAGGCTCAGCCCTTCTGCAAGACACTTAGCCAACAGCCAGAGCAACAGGCCCTGCACCCTTGGCACTACGTGGTGCAACGTGCAGTCATGCAACTCTTGCTCTCTTGGGCTTTCCTCCCCAGTAGACTCAAAGTACACAGCACGGGCCTTTGGATGCATTTGCCTCAAAGCAGGAACTGATGACATGACCCAGCTTGGTGGTTCAAATAATTTCTTTACTCTTATGAACTAGCCACTGGGTTGCTAGTTTTTTGTTTTGTTTCTTTTTTTAAAAAAAGGCCGTGAAAGCTGAGAAAAGCACTAGAGAAATTGATTAGCTGTGGAGCTGGAGAGAAACAGTACACAGTTTTTCTATTCTCAAAGCAACTGAATTATAGCAATAATAGAATGATTCTCTGATAGGCAGTTACAGAGAAAGCAGTATCCTGATGGGTAAGGACCTTGACCAGAGGCTCAGCTGCCAGTGTCCCCTCCCTCTCTGCCTAGAAGATATGAGAAGCCCCTTCCCACAGGGAAAGCCGGCTCACAACTTGACTTTGTGCAACAAAGACCCCTCATCCACTCCCCATCCTCTGACAAACACTTCCCTTTTACCACCAGGTATGAAGATGAAATCAACAAGCGTACCACTGCCGAGAATGAGTTTGTGATGCTTAAGAAGGTGGGTGTGGGTAGGAGAGAACCTGTACGTGCCCTCCCAGGAGCGGAGCTCACTCGGGGCAGGGTGGAAGTGTGTGTGCCAACCTCCCTGTTTCCCCAGGACGTGGATGCTGCCTACATGAACAAGGTGGAGCTGGAGGCCAAGGTCGATGCACTGATGGACGAGATCAACTTCATGAAGATGTTCTTTGATGCGGTAAGAAACTTACCTCAGTTTTTCAAGTAGGTGGTTGTTATTCTTTTCTCAAGTTGATGTACCACAATGGGTGGAAGATTTGAAAGAAACTGACGTTGAATAACACAGAATCGGACGACTGACTTCAAATCTCCCTGCAGGAGCTGTCCCAGATGCAAACGCATGTCTCCGACACGTCTGTGGTGCTGTCCATGGACAACAACCGCAACCTGGACCTGGACAGCATCATCGCCGAGGTCAAGGCCCAGTACGAGGAGATCGCCAACCGCAGCCGGACCGAGGCTGAGACCTGGTACCAGACCAAGGTGGGTGCTCTAGTGACTGTCTCCTGAGTGAGGGGACGGACGTGTGTCTGGGATTGCAGGCCATGGTGACACTAAGGCTGGGGCTCCTGAAACCTGCTGAGGCCTGTTGGGATGAGTTCTGGGAACGGCCCTGCATGCATTTTCCAAAAATATCCAAGAATCTGAAAAAAGAAGCTCACTCTGAATCTCACACCAGTATCTCTAGGAGAGCATGAACCAGCCCAGACCCTGCATAACTACACCACTTGCCACCATTTGGCTGCAAACTTTGGGAAGCTGCTTTTCATCCTCATGCAAACAGAACCTTTTCTCTTTTCTGGTGGCATCAGTACGAGGAGCTGCAGCAGACAGCTGGCCGGCACGGCGATGACCTCCGCAACACCAAGCATGAGATCTCTGAGATGAACCGCATGATCCAGAGACTGAGATCTGAGATAGACAACGTCAAGAAGCAGGTAGGGCAAGGTTGAAAGGCAGCAAGAGAGAGACTGGAGCTCTGAAAGGGAGACCCACAATGACCAGGACAGATGCACCAGGTTCTCTCTAGATAGTTTTGTTTTCCTGACCCATAATCTCAGAAAGAGACACCTCAGGCCCTGCTCAGCTACCAGTGCCCAGTGTCCCCACTCTTCTCTCCTTCCCCTCTGCAGTGCGCCAACCTGCAGAACGCCATCGCTGACGCCGAGCAGCGTGGGGAGCTGGCGCTCAAGGATGCCAGGAACAAGCTGGCTGAGCTGGAGGACGCCTTGCAGAAGGCCAAGCAGGACATGGCACGGCTGCTGCGCGAGTACCAGGAGCTGATGAACACCAAACTGTCCCTGGACGTGGAGATCGCCACCTACCGCAAGCTGCTGGAGGGCGAGGAGTGCAGGTGGGCAGACAGAGGCGCCCAGCGTCTCATTTGATAAAGCGAAGCTTCTACACTGCAGGACACACGGCACACACACAAGGGATCGCTGTCTGGTGTGGGATAATGACACCTCATCAGTCTGATTTCAAACTGACACGTGGGCATGCAGCCGGCCTCAACCCTCTTTTCTGGCCTTTTACCTCACTAGTGTTCTCGGGTTCTGCCTCTGCTCCAAAAAACTACGCAACTCAACAAACATGTCTCGAACGTGCCCCCTTTCTGCTTTTGCGCATGCTCTTTTCTCAACCTCAATGTCCGTGCCACACCCATGTCCACCCTTGCCCTCCCTACTCTTCAAGGACCTCCTCCTTCAGGAAGCCTTTCATGATTGTCCAGCAGAGTTCAACTCACCTGTCTTTGGATTCTCAAAATACTCCATTTTCTTTAATCTTCTGCCACCGCTCATTGCCTCCTTTCTGTCTGAGGCATTCATTTCTGAACATGCCAAGTTCTCTCACAGAATGTGAGTTCCTCCAAGGCAAAAACTGCTTTATACATATTCATATTTCCCGCAACCTCTTACTCATGCCTTCCATGCTCTGGGTGGAGCAGAATGGGAATTATAATCTTCCTTTGACAACCTGCTTCTAGGTCAATCTCTCTTCATTGGAAAGTCCCTCCAGAAACTCCCTCTTCCTCTAATTTAAGCAGTTAAGTGGGCATGCAGACTCCTGGCTTATGAAATGAGCTCTAATCACAACTACGGGAGTCATAATTTAATTTTAATTTTTCCCCTTTCAGACTGAGCGGAGAAGGAGTTGGACCAGTCAACATCTGTAAGTAACTTTGAACAGACATTAACAAGGATGATAATGGGGGCTGTTTGGTGCCAGCTCAGAACCCTGCTGTTTCGAGATACCAGAGGTCCCCATCCCAGCATATGGTTATTTAGTACACTTAGTGAGAAGCAGGTGTGGAGGCAAAGGACACTGATTAGGATGGGAAGCACTGTCCCGATGGCTCATGTCTTATCTCTTGGATAAGACAGTGTGGCCACCCTCGCATCCCACACATCTTGGACCTTGACCGTGCCTTTCCCTCCCCTGCCCCCAGCACCTAGCACTATGCCTTGCCCCTTATGTTTGCCAACATTTTTTGGGACCTTAACTAAATAACTTTGTTCTTCTGGGGCTTGTTTGCTACTCTGTAAAAGGGGACAGGGATAGTGCTCCAACACCAGCAGGTTCAAATAAGCTGGCCGCGTAGGATCAACCTGACGCACTGGAGGCACTGAGTTCTCCCTCTTTTCCCTGCAGCTGTCGTCACAAGTAGCGTCTCCTCTGGCTACGGCAGCGGTGGTGGCTATGGCAGTGGCGGTGGCTATGGTGGTGGCATCGGCGGAGGTCTCGGCGGAGGT
>VSMD01135622.1:0-15066 GCA_008750895.1 Mirza zaza | reverse complement strand
CGACCCTAACCCTACAACTCACTATCCCCAGGCACGCTCCCTTTCCCACGCCCGATCCCCGCCCCACGCGCGACCCCCACGGGCGACCCTAACCCTACAACTCACTATCCCTGGGCACGCTCCCTTTCCCACGCCCGATCCCCGCCCCACGTGGTCCCCGCCCCACGCGCGACCCCCACGGGCGACCCTAACCCTACAACTCACTACCCCCAGGCGTGTTCCCTTTCCCACGCGCGCCCCCTTTCCCGCGTGACCCGCCCGCGCGGCACCCCCGCCCGCCGCGGGCTGCGCGTCCCGGTCTCCGCGCGCGGCGTGTCCCCCCCCACGGTACGCGGCGTCGCGCCTCCGCGGCCCTCCGGCGGCCTCGCGCGGCGAGCGGCGGCGCGGCAGCTCGGGCGCGAAGGCGCAGCTGCGAGCGGCGGCGCGCGTCCCCTCCGGCTCTCCGTAGCGCCGCCGCCTCCTCCGCGCGGCCCCGGATGCGCCGAGCGGCTGCGGCGCCGCTGGAGCCTTCCGCCCGCCCGACGCGGCCGAGCGCGGCCCGAGGCCCAGGGTGAGTGGGGGGCGCCGCGGGCCGGCGGGGCGCGGGGCGGGCGCGCCGGGGCCCCAGGCCGCAGCCCGGACGCCCGCCCGCAGGCCCGGCGCGCCGCGTGGGGCCCCCCGGGGCCGCGGCGGCTTTGTGCGCGGCCGGGCGGGCCGGGGCCGGCGGCCAGTGGGCGGGTGGCCGCTGGCGGCGCTCGCCCCGCCGTTCTGTTCCGAGTCGCCGCGGCCGGCCGGGCGCCCGGGGGCGGCGGGAGTCGCGTCCGCGGCCGTTGCGGGGCGGGTCCCGCGCGCGGGCCGGGGGCGCGCACCGGGCCTGGGCGCCCTCGCGGGCCGGCGCCTGCCTCGGCGTCCCGCGGGCGCCCGGGCCTGTCTCCGTCCCGCGCCGGGCCCGGGGACCCGGGCGGAGCGGCCGCCGCGACGCTCTCCCTCAGGGCGCTCGGCGTCCTGACAGGAAAGTCGCGGCCGAACGTCCGGGGGCTTCCCTCTGGCGTGGCGGACGAGTCCCGTCCTTTTCTGTTGGCGTTTTCTGGTGCTCTTGCAGAATACGCGCGGCGCAGGGGCGTCTGCAGTTTCGGTGCGGTGCGCACACACCTGGCATGGCCGGAAAAAACAGACGTGCGTGTTGAGAAGTCCGAGTCGTCCTGTCACCGGTTTCCTCGTGGCCCCTTGTTCTTCTGTCCCTGTGATTTCTTAATTTTTTTTTTTGAGACAGAGTCTCACTTTGTTGCCCAGGCTAGAGTGAGCGCCGTGGTGTCAGCCTAGCTCACAGCAACCTCAGACTCCTGGGCTCAAGCGATCCTCCTGCCTCAGCCTCCCGAGTAGCTGGGACTACAGGCATGCGCCACCATGCCCGGCTCATTTTTTTTCTATATATTTTTAGTTGGCCGATTAATTTCTTTCTATTTATAGTAGAGACCGAGGTCTCGCTCTTGCTCAGGCTGGTCTCGAACTCCTGACCTCGAGCGATCCGCCCGCCTCCGCCTCCCAGAGAGCTGGGATGACAGGCGAGAGCCACCGCGCCTCGGCTGTCCGTGTGATTTTTGAGGAGTAACTGGGACCCTATGACGTGATTTTGTGCGCTTCGAAAACATAAGTTAGCTAGATCACACGCGTTGCGACCTCCCCGGTGACACCTTGTGGGTGCTGCTGCACCTGTGAAGCGTCGGTGGTTTCACCTGGGTGAGGTGCTCTCCTGTAGCGTGGTGCCCTGCCGTCTCGCCTGTGGTGTAGCCTCTCTGCAAAGCATTCTCAGTCTATGTGCAAACCTGCCCTTGACGCTAGGTACCCTTCCAGCTACCTTTTTGAGGTCCAAGCTTCCTTTTATACCAGGATTGGAAAGGATTGTTCATCTGTCACCGTTTCCGTTAGAGTTCCGTGGTGTCATAGCTCACTGCAGCCTCCCGAGTAGCTGGGACTACAGGCACGCGCCACCATGCCTGCCTAATTTTTTTCTATACATATTAGTTGGCCAATTAATTTCTATTTATAGTAGAGACGGGGTCTTGCTCTTGCTCAGGCTGGTTTCGAACTTCTGACCTTGAGCGATCCTCCCGCCTCTGCCTCCCAGAGTGCTAGGATTACAGAGGTGAGCCACCACACCTGGCCTTTAATTCATTTTTATGCTGGGATTTTAGTGTTTTCTTTTATCAGTTTGTAGGAGTGCTTTGCTTTTTATAGTACTGGGAATAGCCCTTTGTTGTAATTACTTCAATTATCTTCCAAGATATTTGGTTTTAAAAATTGATGATTTAGATTTCGAAGGTTTTAAAATATTTCTTTTCTTTTTTTTTCCTTCCTCTTTTTTTTTAATTTATTTATTTATTTATAGAAACGGGGTTTTGCTCTTGCTCAGGCTGGTCTCTAACTCCTTTTTTTTTTGGAGACAGAGTTTCACTCTCTTGCCCTGGGTAGAATGTCTAAAGAGCTAGGCGTCAGCCTAGCTCACAGCAACCTCAATCTCCTGGGCTAATTTTTTCTATATATTTTTTTAGTTGGCCAATTAATTTCTTTCTATTTTTTAGTAGAGGCGGGGTCTCGCTCTTGCTGAGGCTGGTTTCAAACTCCTGACCTTGAGCAGTCCTCCCACCTGTGCCTCCCAGAGTGTTAGGGTTATAGGCTGAGCCACCGTGCAGGGCCTCTAGGAATGTATTCTAAGGAAACAACCCTGAATGTACCCTGCCTGTGTTAATTCTATCTTTGTTGCCAGTTCCATCTTGATCTCTTGTCATAATGCTCGTCTAAAAAGATAAGGAACCAAAAGCTTGTTTTGAAAGTAGCTAAGAGCCCCCATACCCAACACATGTGCCTCACAGCACCCCCCCAGGCTCTCTGTGGGTGGTGGGGTGTGCACATGGGTTTGTAATTAAAGCTGTTCCTTTCTGTGGTCCTCTTTTCCCCCTTAAGATCTTTTTGCTAAACCGAGAGTGGCTCAGGTCTGTAATCCCAGCACTCTGGGAGGCCAAGGCAGGAGGATTGCTTGAGCTCAGGAATTCGAGACCAGCCTGAGCAAGAGTGAGATCCTGTCTCTGCTATAAATAGAAAGAAATTAGCCAAACAACTAAAAAGAGAAAACAATTAGCCGGGCATGGTGGCCCGAGCCTGTAGTCCCAGCTACTGGGGAGGCTGAGGCAGGAGGACCGCTTGAGCCCAGGAGATTGAGGTTGTTGTGAGCTAGGCTGACGCCAGGGCACTCTAGCCCAGGTATCAGAGTGAGACTCTGTCTCAACAAAAAGGATCTTTTGCTGTGGCTTTGCCCCTTGTCTTCTGACTCCATCTTCAGAGACTGACCATCCGAGCAGAACACGCCTTTGTCCTGATAGTTTAAATAGGCACGTATTCGTTAATGTTAGGAATATACTTGTGCATTGATAAATTCTGTAGTTTTTGGTTTCATGTGTACCTGTATTTCAGCCAGGGACCGTAAGAGCCTTGGAAGTTTTGTAACTTCTTTAGGTTCGTCGTCCATTTCTCGTAAAGACGACCAGTGGCGACGCCCTTGAGATGAAAGGGGCTCCCCCAAGTCTTGGAGGGAACAGGAAGAGGCTTCGGTCTCTGTCCAGCCAGGCTTGGGTGGAAGGCACCCCAAGGAGACAGGCAGCTGGGTGTCAGGTCGGACTTCAGCAGTCTCAGTGATGGGCTGGCGTCCGCACTGGGACTCAGTGTGGACGGGAATGTTGGGGTGGTGGGGTGTCCAGCCTGCTGGCCAGGCACTCAGTTGTGCCGTTTTCTCCATCAGCTTCTCTAGAAAATCTGAATGGGGTTCATGACAGAAACTCCTTCATGACAGAAATGCTTCTTCATGACAGAAATCAGCTGGATCTGAGCAGCAGCTGCACTCTTTTTACATGGGACATCGTCCCCCATTTCTTGGAGCCCTGGCCCTGAGCCAGTGTTGGTACCGTTGCGGTTGCACGACCCCCTACAGCAACCCAGCCACTGTGGGGACAGCAGACGGAGGGCTGCCGTGGTGGTGGTCGTCCTAAGCTTCAGCCTCTCCCCTGTCTGCAGACACTGTGCTGCTTGCCCAGGGCTGATCTGGCCTCAGGCCACGCTGTCCTGGGCACTGACTTTCCTGGGGGGCGGGGCATGGACCCCTCCAGGGTCCCTTCCGCGCGCCCACCTCTGCCTCTCGCCCATGTGCGCCAAGCAGCAGCTTCTCTGAAACTGTGCTGCGACCTCCTTGGGAGTTTGCAGACCCCTGAAGGGGGCTTTCCCAGTGAGAGCCAGGCCTGGGTCATTTCTCTTCTCTCTCCCTTTGAGACCTCTTTCTGGAAGTTTCTCCTCTTCCTGTGCTTCTTGCTGAGAACATTGAGGTCTGAGGCCATTTGCTGCCTTCTGCTCCAGGACTGCATTTCGTGTTTTTTTTTTTTTTTTTGAGACAGAGTCTCACTTTATTGCCCAGGCTAGAGTGAGTGCTGTGGCGTCAGCCTAGCTCACAGCAACCTCAAACTCCTGGGCTCAAGTGATCCTGCTGCCTCAGCCTCCCAAGTAGCTGGGACTACAGGCATGTGCCACCATGTGCCACCAAAATTATATATAATTTTTTCTATATATTAGTTGGCCGATTAATTTCTTTCTATTTATAGTAGAGATGGGGTCACGCTCTTGCTCAGGCTGGTCTCGAACTCCTGAGCTCAAATGATCTGCCCACCTCGGCCTCCCAGAGAGCTAGGATTACAGGCTTGAGCCACCGTGCCCGGCCGCATTTCGTGTTTTATCCCAGCTCCGGGCACAGGCTGGCGGCCTCCCAGGGCAAGGACTGTGTCAGCCCTCCTGTCTCCACTCTCCCGCGGTAGCAGAGGCTCAGCCAAGGCTGGGCGCGTGTGTCCACAGCCTGGACGTCGGTGAGAACTGCTGGCGAGGGAGGCTTGAGTGTTTGCTCCTGGTGAGGCAGTCCTGCTCACGTCCCTGCAGCAGTGGTCGCTGAATGCCTGCTGGGCACTGGGTGGCAGTGAGCAGGAGGGCATCCCTACACAGGAGAGGCAGAGCAGCTAGGAAAGGGCCTCCTGGTCCAGAGTGTGGGTCTGGGTTCAGATCCTGCTCCGTGGCTCAGTCTTCTGACCCCTCAAGTGGGGCAGCAGCAGCGCCTACCTCACTGGTGGTGTGGGGACTCCAGGGATGAGGGGTGGCCTGCTCAGGTTAGCCGTCACCAGTGATGCCTGGGACGTTGTGCAGCGGCCAGCTTGGCTCCCCTGCCCACCCAGCCAGGCCGAGTTCTGGGCCGCAGCTCAGCAGTGACGGAGGAGGCAGGTTTTCTGTCTGTATTGACAGAGATGTCTCCAGTGACCTTTCCCGGCTTTGTTTGGTTTGAGTTGGTAAGACGCTCTGGCGTTTGACTCAGATGCCCGTGGGAACTGCCTTCATGGCGCCTTTACAGCGCCATTAAATGGTAATCATACTAAGTGGTAATGCAACGATTATATATGCCTTTAAATGACTTGGCTTTAATTTTGATTTTTAGGAGAACATTGCATTGGATAAAAAAGGGAGGCAATAATGCACCATGGCAGCGGCCCTCAGAATGTCCAGCACCAGCTGCAGAGGACGAGGTCCTTCACCGGCAATGAGGGAGAGGAACAGCCGGCTCACCCAAATCTACCCCCCTCCCCCGCCGCACCCTTCGCCCCCTCGGCCAGCCCCTCTGCACCCCAGTCCCCCGGTTACCAGATCCAGCAGCTGATGAGTCGGAGTCCGGTGGCCGGGCAGAACGTGAACATCACCCTGCAGAGCGTGGGCCCCGTCGTTGCAGGAAACCAGCAGATCACGCTGGCCCCGCTGCCGCTCCCCAGCCCCACCTCCCCAGGGTTCCAGTTCAGCGCGCAGCCGAGGCGGTTTGAGCATGGGTCTCCGTCGTACATTCAAGTCACGTCGCCCCTGTCCCAGCAGGTCCAGACGCAGAGCCCCACGCAGCCCAGCCCCGGGCCGGGACAGGCCCTGCCGAGTGTGCGCGCGGGCGCCCCCGGCCCCGGGCTGGGCATCTGCAGCAGCAGTCCCACAGGGGGGTTCGTGGACGCCAGCGTGCTCGTGAGACAGATCAGCCTGAGCCCGTCCAGTGGGGGGCACTTCGTGTTTCAGGAGGGCTCGGGACTCACCCAGATCGCCCAGGGAGCCCAGGTGCAGCTCCAGCACGCGGGAACCCCCATGGTGGCGCGAGAGCGGAGACTGTCACAGCCTCATGCACAGCCGGGTGGCACCATCCACCACTTGGGACCCCAGAGCCCTGTGGCCGCCGGTGGGGCTGGCCTGCAGCCCCTGGCCAGCTCTGGCCACATCGCCACGGCCAGCCTGCCCCCCCAGATCAGCAGCATCATCCAGGGCCAGCTGATCCAGCAGCAGCAGGTGCTGCAGGGGCAGCCTCTGGCCAGACCTCTGGGCTTCGACAGGACCCCCGGTGTGCTGCTGCCCGGGGTCGGGGGCACGTCAGCGTTCGGGATGACGTCCCCGCCCCCACCCACCAGTCCATCCAGGACCGCCATGCCCCCGGGCCTTTCCAGCCTTCCACTCGCGTCTTCGGGGAGCACCGGAGTGAGGAAGGCCCCCAAGAAGTTAGAGGAGATCCCGCCGGCGTCTCAGGAGATGGCGCAGATGAGGAAGCAGTGCCTGGATTACCACCACAGAGAGATGGAGGCTCTGAAGGAGGTCTTCAAGGAATACTTGATCGAACTATTTTTCCTGCAACATTTTCAAGGGAATATGATGGATTTCTTAGCTTTCAAGAAGAAACATTATGCCCCGTTACAAGCCTATCTTAGGCAGAATGATTTGGACATCGAAGAGGAGGAGGAGGAGGAGGAAGAGGAGGAAGAAAAGTCTGAGGTCATCAATGACGAGGTAAGAAACAGTAGTTTGATGACCTGCATGAACCAAATTAGAGTCTGTGTAACAGTAAATTAAAAAGTAACTTGTGAACCTGGGGTATTTTTAAGATTTTGATTTTGTGAGGATTTGATTCCTTAGTAAAACTGAAGGCGTCTTTTGCTTTCTTCCTTGGTGGGGAGGAAGAGCTGTCGAGCACAGCGTATGTCAGAGGAGCAGACTGGCGCTGCGATCGGTACGCGTCCAGCACCCCGTGTTTTCCTTGGAACCAAGAGCTCCTCTCGGCTGCAGCGAGCCTGGCCGAGTTCTCTTGCGTCTGTGCCGGTGGGCACTGGCTGACGCCGGAGCAGGCAGAGGTTCCGAGCCCTGCCTGGGCCAAGGCCACACGTGTGACGCTTTGCACCTTTCGACTGGTTTCCCCAGTTTCACATTTTACTTCTATAGGTCTCTCCGTAAATAAAACATCAGCATGGGTTTCAGATAGATGTATTTTTTTAAATCTCCAGGTTTTTATAGTATGCCAGCCATAATTATAAACCACTAGATATGTTTGTATGGAATCTTCATGATTAAAATACAGTTATAGCAAAAAGCTATGAGAATGTTTTCAGTTTTTAGATGTCTCAGATTTGAGGTCATATTTTAAACTTGCAAATAACTATTGAGTGATATTTCAGATACGATCTTTTTTAGACAGTATACTTTTTGGGTGCCTGGAATGGGTGCATAGTCAGTCCCCTGAGATTTTTCGATACCGAGATCCTTTTATTTGTCCTTCCTGAAAATCAGGGCAGTAGGGAGTTGTACTGTGATGCACTGTATTCTGTGCCTCTGTGTTGTGTAGTGTACACTATGTCGGTGGAACTTACTTTGTTTAACGACGTAGCTAAAACGAATCTTTGCCAGCTCTTCTGCAAAGAAATCAGCTTTTGGTGAGCAGAAGCTAGTCTCTTTGCTCAAGCAGTCCTCAGTGACAGTTACGAATGTATCTGTTTGGCTTTGCCATTTGTGTTTTCTTAACATCCTTTCCAGGATGTGCCATTTTTAGTTTTCAGAACGTGCATATGATTATTTTGAGGGTTTCATTCCTATTGTCCTGAAATATAAAAATTCTATTCTATTTGTTATACCCATGTTGTCTGTAAGCTCAGCCCCCCCCCCATCTGTGCTCACCAAGAAGAGTAAGTTCCTTATGACCTCCTGCTGGAACAGACCTTTATCTGACCCTGCACACGATGGAGGGCGGTCATGCACGTTGCCTGTGAAGTGTGCTTGAAGCCTGTCTGCCATTCCCATTTTCAAAATTTGAAGTAGCTGAGTCCAAGGATATTGTACTTTGATGTAAATTGGAGTTCCTACAAGATTGGCAGTTGAGTTAGGTCGTTGTGTTACAAATCTGTCAGTTCAGTGTCCTTTAACAGGATTTGATGCAGAAACATTCCATTTTTAAACACCAACCATCAGTGAGCTATCAGCAATAAGATTCTAACAAAATTTTGAGCAGTCTTAAAAATTATGTTGCCTTTTTTTCTCAAAATATCTCCTCTCAGGTAAAGGTTGTGACAGGAAAGGATGGGCAGACTGGGACCCCCGTTGCTATAGCAACCCAGCTTCCGCCAAAGGTTTCTGCTGCTTTTTCATCCCAGCAGCAACCGTTCCAGGTACTTGTCCGTGGTTCTCAAATGTAGTTTCATCCCAGACTTTTCCTTCATCCAGATATTTTAACCTTCAATTTACTACTTGCTCTTCAGCATTTTTTTTCCAGAGCCCATTCCTTATTTTTAAACAGTAAAAAAGTCTTCCTGCATATAAAATTACAAAGTTAAATTGCATGAGTAAATGACAACACAGATCTTAGTGCATTATTTTTCCATGTACTTGCAATGCACTGGTAGCTTTTAGCATGCATGTCATCTAATGCTCACAGTCCTGTTGGGTGTGTGCCCAGGGTTCCTTGTGTGCTGTGTTGTACATGTTGGTTCTTTCTTGTGTCTTTTATCTGTATCTTGAGAACAGTGCAAAACAGAACAAAAAACGATTTAAGCCAGGGATAACTTGGTATTTTCCATAGCTAGAGGAAATGCTGAGGTGGAATACGCCTCTGAAATCGATGGGACCATTGGTTTCTAAATGGATAAGTGAATGCAAACCGAGTATTCTTAATTTTTTTTGAAAATCAGTCAGTGTACATTAGTAATGTCAAGAATTTAAAAATATAGGCCAAATTCTACTAGCTTTGAAATAAATTGTGCTAGGTTCTGAAAGTTTCATCCTTATTTTTTTGTCGTTATTTTAAATTTTGATATAATTTCAAATGTACATAAAAGTTGCAATAATATATTAAAAACTTCCTTTATACCCTTTACCCAAATTTACCAGCTCTTAGCTTTGTGCCCCATTTGCATTATTTTCATTCTCTCTGCTATAAATACATCACATCACATCACATCATACCCCTTTATCCCTAAATACATCAACACACAGGTGGGGGCAGTGTCTCACCTAACCACAGCACAGTGATCAAAATTAGGAAGTTTAACTGTAATATGGTAACATATTCTAATCCACAGTTTATATTCAAATTTCATCTTTGACCTGATGACCTTTATAGTGTTTTTCTCCCAGTCCAAAACCCAGTCCAGGGTCACCCACTGTGTTTAGTTTTCATGCTTCTCTGTTCTTCTTTTTTTTTCTTTTTATTTTTTATGTTTTTTTTTTAGTCGGCCAATTAATTTCTTTCTACTTCTTAGTAGAGACAGGGTCTCACTCTTGCTCAGGCTGGTTTCGAACTCCTGACCTTGAGCGATCCTCCTGCCTTGGCCTCCCAGAGTGCTAGGATTACAGGTGTGAGCCACCACACCCCGGCCTCCCTCTGGTCCTCTTTAATCTGGGCCAGTTTCTTAGTCTTTCATGACCTTGACATTTTTGAAGGGTATAGACCAGTAGTTTTGTAGAATTGCCTTTGATACGAGATGGTCTGATGTTTTTTTGTGCCATGTTGGGATCGGGTACTTTTGAGAAGAGTGACACAGAAGTGACAATGTGTCCATCTCAGAGCATTGTGTCAGGAGGCCATGGTGTCATTTCATCCCATAACTGATAATGTTAACTTTGACCACTTGCTTAAGGTGGTTTCTACCAGGCTTGTGCAGTGGAGATTTAGTTATTTTTCCTTTTGTAAATGATGACCAATTTGGGGAAGATGGTTTGAGACTGTGTAAATATCCTGTATCTTTAAACTTTTACCCACTAAATTTAGCATCTATTGATGAATCGTGTCTCAATCAATTATTATTGTAAAGATTCCAAAACGAATTTTCTAACTCTATCATTCCTTCTACGTTTTTTAATTGGTATCTACTGTAATGATCTTAACCTTTTTTCTTCCATTTTTATATTCATTCATATATGGATTCTTATTTCAATAATATGTCACTATCAGTATTTGCTTGTATTTATTTAAACTTATTTAGTTTACTTTCAGTAAAATTCACTCTTTGTTGGCCTGTACTTCTATAAGTTTTGACAAATCCATAGGGTTGTGTAGCCACCACCACAGGAAACAGTTCTATCAACCCCCCAAAAGTTCCCTCTTGCTGCCTCTCTTTACTCACCCCCCCACCCCTCCTACCTTCTCCCCTGTTCTCCCGTCTCTGTGACTTGGCCGTTTCTGGAATGAGCAAGTGGAATCAAGTGTGTGTTACCTCAGTCTGGCTTCTTTGACTTAGCAGAATGTGCTGGAGATTTGCCCACTTTGTTGAATGTACTGATGGTTCTTTTTGTTGCCGAGTGGTATCCTGTTGTGTAAACGTACCCAGCTTGTTTGTCCATTCAACCTTTTAGCGATATTTGGGTTGTTTTCAGTTTTTGGAACTTACGAATAAAGCTGCTATAAATGTTCACGTACAGTTTTTTGTGCGAACATAGACATTCATTTCAGTTGGGCGAATACCTAGGAGTCAGATTGCTGGGTTGTATTTTAGCTATGTGTTCAACTTTGTTAAGAAACAGCCAAACTTTCCCAAAGTGCCTGTATTGTTTTGTGTTCCCAGCAGCAAGGTGTAGCAGTGCCTGTTGTTTTGCTTCCTCCTTAGTACTTGTTACTGTCAGTTTTCTTTTTTAGTCATTTAATAGGTATGTAGTGGTTTTGGTTTGTATATCTGTAAAGATTAATGAAGTTGAGCATCTTTTCATGTGCTGTTTGTATGTCTTCTTTGGTGAAACGTGTTCATGTTGCACCCATTTTTTCATTGAGTTATTTTATTATTGTTGCATTTGAAAGTTCTTTGCATGATATAGATTCGTTTTTTGTTAGCTGTATGATCTGCAAATATTTTGTCCCAGTGTTTTGCCTTGTCTTTTTCTTCTGTCAACACTATTTTTTGCAGAGCAAAAGTTTTAAATTTTGGTGAAGTGCAGTTTATCATTTTATTTCTTTTATGGATGGTGCTTTTGATATTGTATCTAAAACTCTTTGCTCAATCCCAGGTCACAAAGATATTCCCCTATGTTTTCTTCTGGAAGTTTTGTAGTTTTACATTTAGATCTATGATCCATTTTGAGCAAAGTGTTGTATAACGTGGCAAACACAGGAATATTCATTTGCACATGCATGTGAATACCCAGCTGTTCCAGCACCAGTTTTGGAAAAGACTGTCCTGCATATATTGAGTTGACTTTGCAGCTCCATCAAAACCAGGCAATCCTGTTTGTTTGTTTCTGTTTCTGGATCCGCTTCTCTTCCACTGAGCTGTGTGTCTGTCTTCTGCCAGGGCCACCTGTCCCCATGACTAGAACTTGGTAGTATGTTTTCAAGTCAGGTAGTGTGAGTTCTCCAACTTTGCTCTTCTTTTTCAAAATTATTTTGGTCATTCTGATTCCTTTCCCTTTTCGTATAAATTTTAGAATCAGCTTGTTGACACCTGCAAGGCCTCCTGCTGGGATTTTGATTGGGATTGCATTGAGTCTGTTAACCAGTGTGGGGAGAAGTGATATCTTGACAATATTGAGTCTTCCAGTCCATGAGTATGGTATATCTCTCCATTTATTTAGGTCTTCTTTGATTTCTTTCTCCAGCATTTTGTAATTTTCGCATACCAGTTCTATATATATTTTACTAGATTCATACCTATGTACTCCTATTTTTCTGTAGTATTATAAATAATACTTAAAATTTTTTTCCAGCTGTTCATTGCAAGTATATAGAAATACAGTTGCAACCTTGCTGAATTCATTTATTTGTTTTAGGAGCTTTTTGTAAATTCCATAGATATTCTACCTAGAGAATCATGTTTGCAAATAGATAAAGTTTATTTTTTCTTCTCTAATCTATATGCCCTTTATTTCTTTTTCTTGCTTTATTGCAAGAAAAAGGGAAGGTCCTCCAGTGTGATGCTGAATAGAGGTGGTGAGGACAGACATCCTCACCTTCTTCCTATCTTGGGGGAAACGTTTAGTTTGTCACTGTTGAGTGTCATGTTAGCTGCAGATTTTGCAGCTGTCCTTTCTCAGGTCAAGGAGATTACCTTTGATTCCTGGTATTTATCGTGAATGGGTATTGAATTTTGTCAAATACTATTTCTGCGTCTATTGACATGAAAAGTGATTCTTTAGTCTGTAAAAATGGTGAATTATATTAAATTGAGATATATTCTAAAGACAGGGAATGCAGAGATCTTTAGTGTTGCGGTCTGCTGAGTTTTGACATATGGGTGCACCACGTGACCTGCGTTGTGGTCGGGACGTCTGTGTCCACGTCGCTGGGCGTCTGCTGCCCAGCCCCCACCCCAGCTGTTCTCCTGTTTATTCTGATGCTCATGTTGTCTGTGATTGATCAATTGGAGCCACTTCAAGCTGACTCTAGTGTACTTTTGACATGTCCCTGTCATTTTCTGAGCACTTCCTTACTTTCTGACGTAAGATATTTAAAGTTCATCTTCTGTATGCCTTGATCCAGCCCAGGAATCACCCTTTTCTTCAAGGAGCCTGGTTTCTTTTAGTGGGGAATTATAATTCGATTCTACTATTTAGGCACTTGTTGTAATGAGTTTCTTACAATTGATGATAACTCTTAAATTAGAGATTGTTAGAAAATTTGTTGGGGGGGCATCTTTACTGTTACTGCTTGGAGTAATGTAATATGTTAATACATTTATAGGCCACACTGATAAATATCTGCATAAGAGCAGGGGACGGTAGAAGGCCAGGAGTGCCTATAAACAGGTGAAAAAGAGGCATAGTCTCCACAGTGCAAATGAAACCACTCAGACTTACTATGACACTATCCTGATCCTTGGGAATTAAATTGGGTGGAATCTGTTGCTACAGATCCATGTGGTTCTCATCCACTTTTGATGAGACTGTAGCTTATTTAGTCATTTGGAAGCATTTTGCATCCTCTGGCAAAGGTGAGCAGTGAGCCTTTGGCCCAGCAGTGTGTGCTAAGGTATTTGTGCAATTGTATTCGTGCGCCAGAGCACACATGCAGTAACGCTCCTAGCAGCACTGTTTGTGAGAGCCCCAAACTGGAGAGAGCCACAATGTCCCTTGGCAGTGGGATGGATCAGTGGCTTGTGTACATCCACACAGAGGAGGACTGATCACAGTGGACCCTGGCCGCACGCGCATCTGTGTGGGTAACCCAGCAATGTAACGTGGAGGGGCAGAGGTTACAGAGGAGCACAAATGTCAGGTTCCTTTCATGTCACAGTCACTAGTGAGCAAAACCAGAGGTTGGGTAGCGTTAAATCCATAGGTGATAGCATTATAAGGAGATATTTTTTTCCAGCTCTGTTGAGGTGCAATTGACAAAGCTGTATATAAGTAAATTGTACAGCGTGATTTGATATAGTGAGATGATTACCATAATTAAATTAATTAACATATCCAGTGCCTCCACTTTTTTTTTTTTTTTTTTTGTGAGAATGGTTAAGGACTCTTTTAGCAAATTCCAAATGTACAATACAGTATTATTAACTATAGTTACCATACTGTACATTAGATCTCCAGAACTTATGGTTGAAAGTTGTACCCTTTGACTAACATCTCCCTGTTCCCCACTCTCTAGCTCTGGCAACCACTCTTCTGTTTCTAGTAGTTCGACTTTTTTTAAGATTGCGCATGTGAGCGATACCATGCAGCATTTGTATTTCTCTTTCTCGCTCACTGAGCATAATGCCCTCCAGGTTCGTCTGTGCCGTTGTGAATGGTGGGATTTCCCTTTTCTTTTCTTTTTTGGGACAGAGTCTCTGTTGCTTGGGCTAGAGTGCCGTGGCATCAGCCTAGCTCACAGCAACCTCACCTTCCCGAGCTCAAGCAATCCTCTGCCTCAGCCTCCCAAGTAGCTGGGACTACAGGCACATGCCACCGTGCCTGGCTAATTTTTTCTATTTTTAGTTGTTTGGCTAATTTCTTTCTATTTATAGTAGAGGTGGGGTCTTGCTCTTTCTCAGGCTGGTCTCAAACTCCTGAGCTCAAGCAATCCTCCCGCCTTGGCCTCCCAAAGTGCTAGGATTACAGGTGTGAGCCACCGTGCCCGGCCTGCCTTTTCTTAATTGACTGAAGAATATCCCATTGCATATGTGCAATATGCACATTTTCTTTATCCAGTCGTCTGTGTGGATTCCGTATCCTGGCTGTTGGAATAGTGCTGCAGTGAAGGTGGGGGTGCAGGCACTTCTTCCAGACACTGTTTCCTTTCCTTTGGGTGTATACTGGGGCATCTGAGAAATGGGATTGCTGGGTTATATGGTAGTTTCATTTTAATTTTTTGAGGAACCTCCATGCTGTTTTCCATGACAGCTGTGTTAATTTACACTCCCCCAGTGGCGTGCAAGGGTTCTGTAGGGAAATGTTTAACACAGTCTGGTAGTGAGTGCCTTAGTGGGCGAGGGGTGCATGAGTAATATTTTTATGTTTTATTTTTATATTTTATGCGATCAGTACATAGTGATCGCTTTATTGTTACTATTTTTTTTTTCTTCTTTTTTTTTTTTTTGAGACAGAGTTTCACTTTATTGCCCAGGCTAGAGTGAGTGCCGTGGCATCAGCCTAGCTCATAGCAACCTCAAACTCCTGGGCTCAAGCAGTCCTGCTGCCTCAGCCTCCCAAGTAGCTGGGACTACAGGCATGTGCCACCATGCCCGGCTAATTTTTTCTATATATATTTTAGTTGGCCAATTAATTTCTTTGTATTTATAGTAGAGATGGGGG
>VSMD01135621.1:0-46206 GCA_008750895.1 Mirza zaza | reverse complement strand
CACGGGAAGGAGGAGAATGAGGAAATCCACATGGGTAACTTCGGATGTGTGTGTTCATATGTATATGAGATGTGTGTGTTCATATATACATGATATGTGTGTTCATATACATATTATATGCTGTGTGTATGTGGGTAGACATGTATACAGACATGTGTGTGTTCATACACACATATGGTATGTGTATAAGCATACATATATGGCATGTGTTCATGCATATCAGATTGGACTGGACCTGTGAAAATCTGAGAGTAACACAAAAGCCAATGGGTGGAAGGCAGAAAAGAAAAGTCAAACCCCACTGGAAACATGATGGGCTTCCTCACCGTGTCGCCTGTCAACATTGCTGATGATGAGTGTGGCCGCCTTACTGATGAGAAACGCACTGAGGGTCTCCTGAAGTCCTTTTGACTCTGAGAGTCTGTGACAGAAGGAGCTCATATGACAAAGGAAAACGTGATTGTCTTGCTTTGCTGGTATTATTGGTCCTAAAGGACTTTTATCCAAGTTCATGGATTGTAGGTCTGACCTTGATATGAGCCACGTGACTTCTGTTCTGCAAAGAGACTTCACCGTGGCTTTTCTACACACAAGGGGGTGCACCAAAGGGACAGCAGTGTGTCCCTGCCTGGCTCCGCCCAAGGAGAGAGGTGGTCGGAGATGGCATCTTCTACTGGAAATGCCAGCATGGCATTTGCACCCAGAGAAAACACTGGTGCACGTTGATTTCTATTCCATGCCTGGACAGAAAAGAACAAGGAGACTCTATAATCTAGGGTTTGTTTTCTTTTTACCCTAAAGTCAAGGACTTTATTCTCTTAGTTGTAGGGGCGGGAACCTGTGGCCTTGGGGCCACATGCGGCCTTTTGGATCCTTGAGTGTGGCCTTTTGACTGAGTCCAAATTTTGCAGAACAAATCCTCTTAATAAAGGATTAATTAAATTGGAAGAATGAGGTTTGGAATGATCAAGAATGAGGAGGGTGCCACCACATGCCGGGCGCTGCGGCTGGGGAGCCAGCTTCGCCCGCCGCACGCCTGAAGCAGCGGCTGCACATGGCAGAAGCGGCTCAGACCCGCAGCCACGCCCTAAGCCTGGGAGCCACGCCAGGCACTTTATCTGTGTTGTCTTACTTTTCTGCCCTGTTGGGGATGATAAAATAATCGCACAGCACCAGCATTAGAACAAAGAGGCCAGCTTGTCCACTTTCCCATCAAAAGCAAAATTCTGTCCTCTTTCTAGAAAGTTGGCAGAATATTATCCAGCCGCGCGGAAGCACGTCTAGCAATGGTCATGGCGCAGTGACAGAGAGCTGACCTCAGTCTTTGTGCCGAGACAGGGGCCAATGCCAGCGTCCAAAAAGCCCATCAGATCCCAGGGCCCAGAACCGTGCCCCACAATGAGAAGAAGAGTGGACAGCTGGCCGCCATGCTTCACGGGGGCAGCGTTCAGACCACAGGCCGAGCCACGCCTCCCCGCAGAGCCTTAGGGCGGGCCTGGTGCAGGGCAGCTCAAGGAAACTTGCTGAGTGAATCAGTGAATCAGCGCACTGGAGGATGACACATGGTTGGAGATAAAATATTGCTCGTCTCAGATTTTGTCCTAAAACATTTCCCTGGGAAAAGCCAGCCCCAAATCCTTCAAGGTCAGAGCCCTGCTGTTTCTCGGCTACTGTACGAAGCAACTAATGTCAGATATTGACCCTTGAGAAAACTACTGCACATTTTAAAGAGCAGAGATGGGTAACAGATTGGCCAAACGGCCTGTTGGCTGTTGAATGCCTGATTATTGCTCAGACACAAAGCATCCCGGAAATGAAGCGCAGACAGAACAAAGCCTGAGTGTGTGGTGTTGGGTTTTGTGCCAGGAAATACAGAATCCAAGTGACTTCTGGATCCATTGAGGGTGTCTGCTGGCAGAAACCTTTGTTGTTTCTGATGCAACAATAGAAGAGTTCTTTCTGTTTGCACATGGGTTGCTAGTGTCTGGAATGCGGGCAGAATGCACAAAAGGAGCTTTCTGTCTTCTGTTATTTCTAGACAGATGACTCGGATATCACCCACGCCTGCTAAGTAGACACAGAGAGAGATTAAATTAGTTCTTCTGGGCCACGAGAGCCATTGCATCTCTTTCAGATGCACAGCCCTGATTAACACGGAGCAAACAGGCTGCGCTAGAGTTTGTGAATGCCGTCACACCGCCGCTAACAGAGGGCCCGTGCTCTGGCCAGTCCACCGCCCAGTGATTCTGGTGGACACTCAACCCTGGCGCCCAGGGCAGTCGCACCACACGGTCTGTCCTGATGGCTCCATATCCACTTCCAAAAAACAATAAAACAGCAGAGGGCCATTGTTTGAGCATTTTCTCTCGGGTGCTGTACGTGGTGTGCGCATGCACGTGGGGTGGGGGAGAGAGAACTTATTTGGAGATTTTAAAGAGTAGTTTTTTGTTTGGGGAGAAGGAAGTTACCTTGCAGGAACAAAAGACATCAACAATAGAGAAATTCTGTACCAAAAGTGAAGGCTCAAAGCACAAGCCTAATTTTCCTTTTGGACAACTCTGACGTTAGATGTGTCCACACGGCCGACTACGGTCACCAGTAAGTACGTCTCTTCTTAGGCCGCTCTCTCCCTCTCCCACAGTAACATTATTTTATCATTTTACATACAACACATACACGTCTGAATCACAGGCCAGAACATGCAAATATCCCATAAATATCCAGGTTTTTGCCAGGCCAAAATCCATGAAAGATTCCCCAACATTTTCTTCTGAAAGGGGCGAGAGCAAACGCAAGCCTGTTCTCAGGGGATCACGGCTCAGCGGGGAGGCGCGGCGCCGGAAACATCAGGCACCACCCAGAGATGGAACCACGCTGGCCAGCGGTCCCAGGACAGTCACAGGGCCTTGGGCGGGGGAGTCCGTCACATCCACCTTTCTGACTGCAAGGCCTGGGGCTGGGAGTGGCGCGTAGTAGGTGCCCCTCCGGCGCAGGCGCAGTGGGAGCGCCAGGCGCTGACGCATCACACCCACTGCGGACAGCACTGTCCACGGCTCCAGTCCCAGAATTAATTCAAGGGCTGGCCTCAATTCTCCCACAGTTAGACTTCCTCCCAAGTCACATGAGGTTTGTCTTCTAAGAGAGAGCGCAGAGAAGATCAGACACAAACACCTGTCAGACGGCTCCTCTCATTGTCCCAGGCCAGAAACAAGACAGACTGCAGAGCTGGTGCACGGGCTGCCCTCGGGCGCGTCCTCTCCGGGAATGGGCTTCCCTTCCTCCTCCTGCCCCGCTGTGGGCAGAGTCCCTCGTGAAGGAGCGGACACCCTGGAGCCAGAGCGCCAGGCTGGGCCAGTCGGGCTCCTGGTCTGCAGGGGGGCCGCCCTGTGGTCTGACATGTGCCACGACCCTTCTCTGGGCCTCAGTGCCCATCAGCCAATGGGGGTGCGAGTCCTGCTTGGAGGTGAAGAGACCTTACCTCGGAGCCCCCTACCCTGAGCCTCCTGGGCGTGCCTGTCCCCAGCCCTGGAGGCGCTGCTCACTCCTGCCCTGACAGCCCCACCCTCTTCACTCTGTCCCTCTCTCCGCCACTTCCTCGTAACACAGGTCAGATCACCGCCGCCCGCTCCCGCTGCCAGGAACCAGCCCGCCCCTCGCCCCGGGGGCGCCAACTGCGTTAGGGTTCTCCAGAGAAACAGACCCAACGGGCCGTGTGGGCCTGTACATACAGAGGGACACAGAGAGATTTATTTTAAGGATCGGCTTGTGCGGTTGTGCAGCCTGGCAAGTCCACGATCTGCAGGGCGGGCAGAGACCAGGGAGAGCTGCCGCTGGAACGCGAGGCAGTCGCCCAGCTGAAGTCCCTCTTCCTCTGAGGTCGGCGTTCTCCGCTTCAGCCTTCAGTCGATCGGCCGAGGCCCCACATTGCGGGGCAGGTCACCTGCTTTACTCTAAGTCTACTGCTTTAAACGTTAGTCTCATCTACAAGTACAGCACAGCAACATCGAGCCTGACATGTGACCAGATATTCGGACAGTGCGAAGACGCGGAATTGCCTGTCATGACCTCTCCAGGCCCCCGCCTGGGCCGCCGTCTCTCCAGCCTCAACTCCACGAGCCCTTCTCCCCACACTGACACTGGCCGCACGGGAACCCTTCCCTCCCTCCTCTCTGTCCCCGCACCTGCTGTTCTTCTGCCTGGACACTGTGGCTCTACTGCGTCCACCAGTGTCCACTCTCCAGGCCTCCCTGAAACACCACCCCTCAGAGAGCTGCCCGCCTTCCCTCGTGCCCGGGCTGCTGTCCTTCCCTGCCGTAGGTCCTCACGGTCTCTCTCCTCCCGTTACGACGGGCAGCGCAGTGGCTGCTGTCTGTGTCATTATCTCCCACTCAGGCTCCACGCCCTGCGGGAAGGACCATATCTTTTGAGCACAGGGATGATTGGTAAAAATCTATTGCACTTATCGATTATTTTAAACTAGAGACTGAAGGAGATTTCTGGAATTCGGGATCTCTATATTGTCATCAGCAGCTCGGCTCAGGCAGTTTGGAGAAGCCAGTTCAAGGGCTACCCGCGAACAGGACTGGCTGCGTTCTCTTGCACTTTCTAGCGTGGAGACTGAAGACAGACAGCAGCCTTCTTGGTCTGCTTCCTCCAGGGTTTTCCCGTAATCTCAGTCCTCCGGAGCAGGATTCCTTAACCTCAGCACTGGTGACATTTGGGACCGGATCGTTCTTGGCAGGGGGACCGTCTTGTGCTTTGTAGGATGTCTAGCAGCATCCCTGGATCTACCCAACAGATGTCAGTAGTGCCCCACACACAATGTGACAACCAGAACTGTCTCTAGATACTGCTAAGTGTCCCTGGGAGGACAAAATTGCCCCAGTTGAAAGCCAATGCTTTAGACTTTGCTGCTCTGGTGACCAGAGTGGGTAAGGGAGGGAAAGCGGCCAAGGAGAGAGCACGTCTCCCAGGGCATGAAGAGCCAGCAGCCTGGCACTGAGCGTCTCTTCTCCAGGGTGGCACTTGGGTCTCTGGGTGGTGGTCCCAGAGCCAGGGGACAACAGGAAGGGTTCCTCCAAGCTGTGTCCTCCAACAGACCCAGAAACAAAGACTAGAGAAACTCATTCAAGACACAGCACAAGAAAACATCTCAGAGCCAAAGAATATTCCACCACCAAGCACCGGCAGAACGAGAGAGGAATTTCAGAATATCCAAGATAAAGAAAAGATCCTAAAAACTTCCAGGAAAAAAACAAACAAACCAGAGTTTCTACTATTGCTACTGGTTCCAGTCTCTTATCTCAGTTGCTAGATGCTAGAACACAATGGAATCAAAGTCTTCAACCACAGAAAACTTTTACCAAACTAGATTTGTATGTCTAGCTAGGCTATAATCAAATGTACAGGTTTAAAGATGCACTTGCAAACATGCAAGTACAAAGAAATTTTACTTAGGTATACTCTTTTAAAAAAAACAGGAATATATTCCAGAATAACAAAAGAATAAACCAAGATAAAAATTCTGACTGTGCCCATTAATTTTTATCCTCCTCCCTCTTTCTCATTGTTAGACTGGTTTGGGCGTTGTTCTTTGTAACATCGAATCACAGGGTGACACAGAAGGATAAGAGACAAGAAGGTGAGGGCTGAAATATAAGTTCTTAAAGAGTTTCAAGATCTGCTGTTGTCTCTACAGCCCCAGCATGGGGCTGGAGAGGTCTTTCAAACTTTGGGCTTACTTTTTAAAATTTATTTATTTTTTTATTTCAGTATATGATGGGGGTACAAATGTTAAGGTTACATATGTTGCCCATCCCCCCTCGAGTCAGAGCTTCAAGCGTGCCCATCCCCCAGACGGTGCACATCACACTCATCATGTATGTACATACCCGTCCCCTCCTCCCCCTCCCACCCGCCTGGCTCCTGATAAATGTTACTCCTATGTGTCCACTTAGGTGCTGATCCGTTAATACCAATTTGCTGGTGAGGACATGTGGTGCTGGTTTTTCCATTCTTGGGGTACTTCACTTAGTAGAATGGGTTCCAGCTTTAAAATTAGGGCTTATTTTAAAATTGATTCTTCTTTGATGGGATATCGTCTTTTGATCTCAAAGCTTCTGTGAGACTGGACTACTTGGATCATGTTTTAATAGGATTATAAATTCACACTAATTCCCATCTCAAGCCACAGATTTTATCATCGAAGGCTAAGAAATAGCATGTGATTAGTCAGGGAAGGGGGTCACCTGATATAGTTGCTATCAAGAAACAACGTCTCATTCTTTTAATCTAAAAAATGTAGATTTACAGGAGGAGGTTTAAAAAAAATGGTAAAAATAACCACAGATATATATGTGCTAAATAACAAAAGAAGATAAAATAAGCAAAGAAATTAAAAGCACAGTAATAGCAAGAAAGCATAACAGGAACGAACTCATAAAACAGCCCAGGAATTACAAAGTGTATGTCTTGCTCTGTCTTCGGGAATCCTTTATGTGGCATTGAACTGGATGTTCCCTGAAACAGGGCATCTGCTCGGCAATCCCCAGGGACCATCATGCTCCCTAAAGTCACTGTCCTAGCCCATGCAATGACTCTTGGAACGGATACAAGGAGTGTCCATGTTAGAAAATGAAAATTGTATGATTATTTGCAGACATTAATATGATTATATGTTTAGAACAATCAAGAAAATCAGCAATAACTGCAAACACAACAAAAATATTTTAATTAATAAGGAATTGATGAGGTATCCAGATGCAAAATAAATATATTAAAATCGTGAGACATCATAAGGCCACTTTGCCTCATATCTTTAGTTGTCCACTGTGTATTTATTCCCTTATGTCACCTCTTTTAATCTTCCAGTCAGCTGTAGGACATCATGATCACGGCAATGTTAACACCTGCCATTTATCAAGTTCTTACTTGTGTTCCAGGCCCTGAGTGATAGGATTTATCTTATTTGTCACATATAATCTTAATAACTCTCCACAAAGCATTGTCTTCAGCGTGGATTAGAGTACTGAGGTTCAGGAAGGCTAAATGTTTTCCCCAAAGTCGCATTTTTAGTGAAGAGAAACCTGGATTTTCAGCCCCCGTTTCTCTGGCCATGAAGCCCGGGCCCTCGCCCGATGCACGGCCCTCGTAGGGAAACGCGCATTTCACCGTTGGGTCAGAGATGAGCTGGCTCCGGCCCAGCCTGCTCACGCTTAGATCAGTGATTGTTGGCAGGAGGTGTATTTGTGGGAAGGGTGGATCTGTGCCGTCTGCACAGAAAGGCTGAATCCAGCAACGCAAGGCAGACCTGCAAATCTGCATATCCGAGAAGCCCGGCCACCGTGGTATCTTCTCTCCCAGATTAGACTTCCCCCACCTGGCCCGCGGGCTCCGAGGATGAAAATGCACATGCTGCCTCAGTGATCTCCAGTTCAATGGCTGCTGACGATGATTAGCAATATTTACTTGGAATGTTTTTCTAGTCATTTTATTTCTGTCCTCATCCAGCTGACATTCTATTTTTCACTCACTTTTATGTAGTTTCTTTCACATTTTGTATTGTTTTCCCTGAGTTCTTATGTTTGTTCTAATTTTTATACTTGTTTTAACAAGCTGGAGACGCTCAGCCCACTGCTCCTTTCAGTGCGGGCTGCCCGTCCTCAAACGGTGTGGGTGTAGACCAGGCTGGGTGTCCACCCTCACGGCCACCCACGGGCATGTCAGCCACGGGCTGCCTGTCCTCACACGGTGTGGGTAGAGACCAGGCTGGGTGTCCACCCTCACGGCCACCCACGGGCATGTCAGCCACGGGCTGCCTGTCCTCACACGATGTGGGTGGAGACCAGGCTGGGTGTCCATCCTCACGGCCACCCATGGGCACGTCAGCCACGGGCTGCCCATCCTCACATGGTGTGGGTGGAGACCAGGCTGGGTGTCCACCCTCACGGCCACCCTCGGGCATGTCAGCCACGGGCTGCCCGTCCTCACACGGCATGGGTAGAGACCAGGCTGGGTGTTAGCATTTGAACTGCCAGCATCAGACAACCCCAAAGTGAGGGACCTTCTACAAAATCAGCAGCCTGACCTCTTCAAAAATCCCAAGAAGGACAAGGAAGAGGCCAAGGACTATTCTAGATCTAGGAGATGATTCTGCAGCTGGGAGGAAGTCCTTACATGACTGAGGACATGACTGAGACAACAGACAACCGTGGCTATGGACTCACGTCGCAGGGAACCGAAGCTGTATGCGTGGATTGTCACGACTCCCATCTCAGCGGTGTGTGAGACACAGACATGTGGCAGGAGAACCCAAAGGGAGGCAGACGTGCAGAAGATGGCGTGCGAAGATAGAGGCAGAGACTGAGCTAAGTAAGTGTCCACCAACTGAGACGTCGGCACTGCCAGCCAGCACCCGCAGCTGGGGTGGGGGGGCCCAGAACAGAGTCTCCCTCGGGGCTTCTGGAAGGAACTGACCTGCCAACACCAGGGTCTCGGACTCCAGACCTGAGAGGTGAGTCCTGTGTGAGCCTCCTCCCTCGCAGTCCTCTGTGGTGGCTGCCCCACCACCCCACGGCACCGATCCACAGCCATTGCACACCCTGAGGCCTAACAGGATGTCCTCCACCACGTTCTGGACCACACACTGTGACTCAAAGTATCAGGTAGGTTCTCCTGACCCCGATTCAATAGGAGAGCTGATGGCAGATCTCTGACCCCAGACCGAGACCACGGCAGGAACTGAAACGTGAGATCTGCCCCACGTGTGGAGCAATTCTTGGTGTTCCTTCCTTTAGTTGACAGAGACCCACTGTGCCCTACCATGTGCCAGGCACTCACATCTGCGAACAGAAGAGACGACAGGGTCTGCCCTCTTGCAGAGCAGAGTCCGGTGTGGGAGACGCCACTGAGTAACGTGCACTGTCCGTAGAAGGTAATAGAGGCTACGGGAAACCCAGCAGGTCAGGACAGGGAGTATGAAGACAGGGAGTATGAAGTAGGGACACAAATGTCACCTCTAAGGAGAGTGTCATGAATGTGGGTCTCATGGCGAAGGTGACAGTTGAGCAAATACAGGAAGGAGGCAAGAGTGCTGGCCACATAGTGTCTGGAGAAGAACCTTCCCGGCCTGGGGAGCGGCACAGGCAAAGGCCTTGGGGCAGGAGCCAGGAGCACTCCCAAGTGCCTGGGGAGCAGCGGAGAGACCGGGCTAAGGACCAGTGAGCTGGGGAAACAGCGGAGACGAGGGCACAGAGGCAGCTCTGGGAGCTCACTACACGCAGGTCCGGCTGGCTGCGGACAGAGCTTTGGGCTTTTGCTCTGCATGGCATGGGGGAGGGGTCGCTGGTGAGCTTGAGCCGAGGAGAGCCATGTGTGACATTCGAATGGCTCCTCCATCTGTGGTGTTAATACGCATCTGTAGGAGGAAGAGGAAGGGGGAAACAGACTCCAGCTAGCGGGGTGGCCACCCGACCCTGGACGTGCAGACCTGCCACCCGCACCTGCACTTACACAGGCTCCAGAGCCCGTGCTCGCTTCTCGGCAGGATGCTGGGCGGAGGGGCGTCCACTCCCTGCTCACCAGGCAGACCGGCGAGTCTCACAGCCGCGGCCCTCTGCCCGCTCCCACCGCCCCTCCTCTTTATTGGAGAATGACCACTGCCCCGACCGCTCAGAGCTTCCCTCTGGAATAGCTCGGCCTGCACAAGGGGCCATGAGAAGTTGGTTTTAAAGACAAACTGTGAAGCTCTGTGAGGTATTCCAGCCACGATTATTTAACTCTAAAATCCTTTACTTAACAGAACCTGCTTTTCTTCATTGTTTAACTCGAAGAAACTTCAGGCAACCTTGAAAACTGGCTTTCTCATATTCGTTTACTTGTTTTAAACATCCACTAGTAACTGGATGTTACCCCAGGTGTTGGGATACAAGACCCCCAGGCCGGGGCCACAGCCTGCGTCAGTGCCGACTATTACAGGGCATGGGAGAGCCACCAGGGCCTCGGTGCTGGAGCCTCCTCCCCCGAGAGAGGGGGTAACAGATGGCCCGGTGAGGATCCGCTAGGACCCGGCCTCCGGGAGGTGCCCAGCGAAACCAAGCTGCTGATGTTCAGAGGGTGTTTCTGGTCCTCAGGAGCTCATAGGCGTGTGGGAGAATTCAGGGCAGTTCGACTGTGTGGCACGGTCTGGAAGGCAGGGCTAGTCTCCCTGCAGGGTGAAGGACAGGTGGAGACAGTGCTAGGGAAGAGGTGGGGGGGGAGGGGGGACTCGGGCTATGGGTAGCCCTGTTCCCACCCACGGTGCGGGCGAGCGTGCTCCACGCAGAGAGGGCGGCGGGAAGGAGCAGGGGCTGGGTGCACCCGGCCAGACCCTGAAATGACTTAATCTCCAAACAGGAATGTCTGCAGGTGGGGAAGGGAGAAGCACAGGCTTCTGCTCCAAGCCACGTCCCCAGGAGGAGAGAGGACACAGCAGTGCAGGAGAGGAGAGACGGCCAGGACCTGCGCTGAATCCATGGCAGCAGAGGGGAAGGATGTGGAAGGAAGAAGATGCCAATGAAGAGCTTTCCTCCCTCATCAAGCCTGGCCTTGCACCTGTCTGTTCCGGGTCCAGAGCAGCCTCCCCAGCATAGGGGCCACTGCCATCACCCCACACACAGGCACGTCCTTGCCCTGGACGGGGAATCACAAGGCTTGCGCAAGACCCCACGGGCTGTAAGTGGCTCAGATCTGACCCAGACCCTCTGAGTCTGCACCAGAGAATTCAGCTGGAGCTTAGCGCCTTAGCGACTGGGGACACTGGGGCCAGGGCAAGGGGCAGAGAGCAGCAGCCTCTACCCACACCCTGGGAGCAGGCTCTGGTGGATAGCAACATGAAGAAAGTGAGCACCGCTTTGGACACGCTCACTGGACACTGCCCAAATGTCACAATGTTCAGTAGAACACACCCTACAGGTGGTAGGAACGGAGGTCTGAAGCTCAGCACACCTGGCACCAAACACCTGGAGAGAAGTAGGGTGCAGATTGAAGCTGAAGGTGTGAGGACTCGAGGCGAGAAGCCAAGGCCCAGACTAGGGAGGAGGCAAGATCAGAAGGACAGAGTCCAGCTGAAAGGGACTGTGTCCACCGGGTCACGGGGTCTGGGGCTTATCGTGTGCACACGGGCAGCCTGCAGAGATGCACAGGCAGGGCTGCGGAGGAAGCAGGCTGGAGAGAGGAGGGGCTGCAGGGAGACCATGGGAAGGGAATGGCAGGGCTGGCGCAGGGTCAGATTTAGAGACACACAAAGGACCTGGGGACACGGGGTTGGGGGACATTGATGGAATCTAGAGAGATGGCACTGCCACTGGGCGAGGAGAGGAAACAGAATAGACCGTCAGAGACGCCAACCAGGGCAAGGCGAGAGGGAGGAAACGGCAGTCCAGCGTGGGGCACATGAGGTGTGAAGTGCTGGGGACATCTAGGTGGAGGGTCCTAGTAGGGTTTCGGGGTCTGGACCTCAGGCAAAAGTACCTGGGCTTGACATGCAGTCTCAGAGTCACTGGCGCACAGACTGCCTGATGAACGGACGAAAATCCTCCAGGAAGAGCGTGCAAAACAAGAGGAAAAGAACATGATCCAAATGTCACATGGGAGGTGGAGCTTGTGCGAAGGTATAAACAGCAAAAGGAACTGGGCAGTAAGAGGGAGGGAGGGAGGGAGCAGGGAGGGAGGGAGGGAGCAGGGAGGGAGGGAGGGAAATCTTACAGTCAGATTGAGGGTGTCGAATGTTAAACTAGGGAAGTCGGATCACTTTTAACTGAACTCCTAAACCTTATTTATGCAATTCCATACTTCTCAGCTCTAGCTCTCACCTTCAACAACGAAGCTTTAGTGTTAAAGGGCATGTTTGTGGAGCACTGACACACACGCGGTGACAGGAGTTTAATAAGTGTCCCTCCACCAGCTTTGTGACTAGCTTTGAAGCTTCCCGGATCTGATCACATCACCATGCAAAGAGAAGAGAGTAGGACAAACGCAAGCAGTTGGGTCTATACCAGATGCTCCTCTACACCAAACCCGCTGTCTCTACGCTGCCTGACTCATGAGAAAAATGTTCACCATGTTCACCATCTGGGAACACAGTGAAGAAAGCTCCTGCCACAGACGTAAGGACACTGCCAAAGTGGAGCCCACCTGCGTGACCTGACCGTGCATGGGGCACAAGCGTGTGGGGCCTGCTGCGCAAACAATTTCAGTCTCGAAACTCCCCCTGGCTCTGCTTGTCCCCAGCCTGAGGAGGAGCCCAGCCTTCCCCCTTCACTGAGGACGTGGACCAAGGCTCGTCCTTCTAGAAAAGGCTGGACTCCTTCTCCAGCCTCCCTTTCAAGATTTTTGGATATTCTTCCTACTGCTTTTTTTCACTTCTTTTTAAATGCATTTTACTGTAATGTCTGGGAAAACGTATTTTCATTCCTAATTTCACAATTTTCAAATTCAGTACTTTCAAACAGTTTATTTTAGTCATTAATGAGGCCAAAGATTGCTAACTCATTGAAAATATGATTTCCATCTACATTATATTTTTCATGGGGTGCAATCCCATCCCACATTTCCAACATGACTCCAAAAAGAGATTTCTTAAAGGGTTACAAGAACATTCCAGATTCCAGTTGTAGCAACTTGTCTAGGGAAAAATCCCAAATAACAACAAAACTATGTGCTCAGGGTTAGTGGTAGTGGTGGTGGTAGTCATAAACAATTTAAATATGTAAAATTACCTGAATCATAAAAACAAATAAATCACAGAACTTCTCCTCTAGTGGAGGTGTCAACATGAGTCTTCCATAAAGGGAGGAGAATGGATCTTTTAGAATCTATTTAAAGTAGCTGATTTTCAAACAGCTGTCATTCAAATGATACTTGTCTGTGTTCGATCCTGCGATATAATCCCTTCCAGTCAGGCTTGGGAGTCAGTAACTTCTCATCCAGTGAAGCCTTGTTGAACATCTGTGTGGGCTAGGGGTCAATCTAGGGGGGACATTTTTAAAGATGATTAGAAGATAAGAAATCTCTCAGGTTGCTAACGACTACTCGGAAATACTAAATGTAAACGAGGAACTAAAATCCGGTGGGTGTGGTGCATTGGAGGTAGGAGGGGCAGGTGTCAAAGAGTAGTCAAGGGCTTTGAGGGAGGGCAGAGAGCTGGCAGTGGCCAGTTCACAGGGAAGCACAGCTTGGCTTGGCCTAGAGGTGGTCGTGTGGACCACAGGTGCGCCAGGCCCATGGGGGGAGGTGGGCATGGATGGCACCAAAGACTGAGGAAGAGGAGGGGCAGAAAGGCGCGTTACACTGGGCACCTGCAAGTAGCGGTGTGGACAGGGCAGGGCGCACCTGCAAGAGCGAGAGACAGGCAAGACCCCCGGGAGGCCCTTAGGTCAACCCAAGCAGCCTGGCTCAGCCAGCCCGGGGAGACGGGAAAGGACGGACGTGCGTTAGACCGAGCGCACCCACCAGCGCAGAGCAGAGGAAGTCGGCGGCAGGGGAGTGTGGGCCAGACACGGGGCTGAGTGGGAGGCCAGCGACGGCCACGGCCAGAGAGGACAAAGTAACACAGTAAGAGAGCAGCTGCCCATAGAGGAGGGTCGTGAGAAGCGTGAAGACAACGGGATGAAGCTAAACGTGAATGTGCACCCATTTCCTAAGAAACAAACCTGTAACTGCCATAGGCTGCTTACAATCAGGCCCGCAAGGACAAGTGGAGACAGTCTTGACCAGGGGTCCTCAAACTTTTTAAACAGGGGCCAGTTCACTGTCCCTCAGACCGTTGGAGGGCCATTGGAGAGTGTGGCGCACATTCCACACGTGCGCACCGTGGGCCCGGGACGAGTTGGCTGCTAAGCAGGACAGGCAGTGGCGGCAAAAACACCCGGTGGGGCGGATAAACGTCAAGCCGCAGTTTGCGGACCCCTGGTCTTGAGACTGCCTAAATAATGGGCAAAATCGGCTGAAAGAGGAGGAATAGAATAAAACTCAATGGAGTCAAAGATGTCAAGTTAATTATCATGAAGTTGATCAGCAAATTCTAGCTCTGATGACAAACATCATTTAAATGTGAATTAACTCTATTCTTCGCAACAAACATTTTAAGAAGAGTAAAGCTCTAAAACAGGCAGTTATTGCTCAAGATTACCCTCCAACACATCTTAGAAATAGTAAAATAAGACTTTCAATAAATGCAGGAAAGAGCTTTGTTCTTCATAAACAGACTTAGAAACTCAACTTCATGATAATAAGATGTGGAATAGATGTAGCTCTAACTTGAATGTTTCACACAAGTGTCTGCATCATCTCCCTAACAAGATGCAACGGCTGTCTCGAGACTGGTTCTCTCAGGGCAGCAGCTTTCCACTGTTGCACTGGCCTTCATCCAGTTCAAATCAGAAGTACAATTTTAGCCAGAGCTGTGCCGAAGTGCCTGGGACTTTGCATAGAGTGTGCCTCACAGCACATGAGGTTGAACAAGAGGAAAGGGTCTAGGATGACCCCAAGGCTCTGGCCTGGGCAGCGGGATCAACGCAGGTGCCCTTGGCCGAGACGGTTCACAGAGGAGGGTTGTCTCATTGGGACAGGGACAATGAGTAATTCAAGTTCATTGCTGCAGACATTCAAGTGGAGCAGGTGGGTAAGCCATTTTGACATTTGCCCTAAAATTTGAGAAATCTGGCTTAAAGGTAATTATTTGGATGCTATTAATGGCAGCAACTAAAGACAGACGTAAACGAGGGAGTCTGGGGGCGGGGGCAGAAGCAATGAGAGTGGAGGCGGGATAGGTGTGTCCAGGGAGCTGCAGGGCTAGGGGCTGGCTGCGCAGAGAGGAGCCTTGGAGGAGAGGTGGGAGCAGAGCCGGGGCACAGGGGGCCCTGGAGAGGGCGGGACCACCAAGCCTCGGAGGGCTGCAGGCTCTGGAGCAGGGCGGGCATGAGCACCAGGAAGCCCCCATCAGATGGGGCAATCAAGAAAGCATCACGACCCCCTGCACTCCAACCTCATCCAGAACGCCCTTCCTAAGGGCATGTTCCGAGTTCCAAGGGTGTGATCACAATAAGAATATCAGCTTCAGTGGCTGCCTGCTGAAGATCTTGTGGCCACAGGGTCTCCTTGGCCCCCAACGACCAGATCTGGAACAATTTGGGCATCAAAATAAATGGCAATGGTAATGGATTATGACCCATTGAATAAAACAAGAATTAATTTGCATCTGTATAGATGCAAATAACAAATGGGGGAGAAAACTCTCCTTACAGCAGAATGCCTGTGTCTGGCTCCGTATCATATGATGATATGTCTTACACCATACCAATACTACTTATCATAAAACCTAAATATTAATAGCTGTAGAAGATATGATAGGGTTAAAAAATCATCCAGAGATGCTAAAATTAATGGATGAAAGTTGAATGAGGAATAATATTTCCATAGTCTTGTGTATATACATATAGATTACTAATTAATTATAGCAAAATATAACTTTACAGCAAAGAAACATAATAGGCACCACTTTAACCACTTTGGGACGGCGCTCACCAGTCGCGAAACCTCGCCCACAGCCGCACTCACAGTCCGCACGGCAGTGTGTGCTGTGCATTGACGACGTATCCGTTTTGCTCTTGTGTGATGAGGAAAGCTTTAAAGCACTGAAAGCTTGTTTTACTTTGCAGGCAGCTTTACTTGTAATGTAAATCAGAATAGGTCACATATACATATATGTTTTCATTACATTATTTTTAAATGTTCACAGTTTTATTTTGATAAATGAAAAATTAGAACAGTCATATCATGGCTGTCAGCTGAAGTCGATGCTCGGCTGTGCGCCTTCATATCACGGCTGTCGGCTAAAGTCGCTGTGTGCATTCATCCGTGGCTGTCGACTATAGTCGAGGCTCATACCGAAGTGGTTAACCATGTGACCAAAGCAAACGTCACCAGTATTGGAGCAACCACCATGCGGCACCTCTTGACAGGCAGCCTGGAAGGACACAGTCCTGCTCCAGTGACAGCTGTACCCCAAAGACAGCCCACACTGACAGCCATCTGCAGACCAGGCCTGTTCCCTTTGAGAGAGTCTGGGCTGAGAAAGACCAAGCAAAGCCGAGGGCCTGTTCCAGATTGAAGAATGACAACCGGATGTCAGGCGGGATCCTGGATCCAATGCTAACAGGGAAAAAATACCTATAAGTGATGCTATTGGGTCAACGGATGACATTTAACATAGCAGTTCTACAACCCCAGCAGCATCAGAGTCACCTGGAGGGCTTGTGAATAAAGCGTGTTGCCCCCATGGCCTGAGCTTCTATTTGCCAGGCCCAGTGGGACCAAGGGTATGCATTTCCAACAAGTTCCTAGGAGACACTGCTGCTGTCCAGGCACCTCACTTTGAGAACCACCAGAAGGGATGATGTAACTGGGCCAAATAGTAAATTTCCCAATTTTGATAATTAAGTTGTGTTTATGTAAAAGAATATCTTGTTATTAGTAAGTACACACTGAGGTAAAGGACTTAACCCCAGCTTAATATCAAATGGCTTGAAAAGCATGTGTGTGTGTGTGTGTGTGTGTGTGTGTGTACACAAAGTGATAAAGGGTGCAAAATGTAAATAATCGATGAACCTAGCTAAAGGGTATACAGAATTTTGCTGGACTATTCTTAAAACTATATCAAAACTAAAAGTTGCAAAAAAAAAAAATCATCCCTTCCCTGCAGTTCCTGCCAATGGTGAAAGCCAATTGTTGTCTACCATCCACTAATACGCACTCTAACACCCGCAAGGGAGCAGCAGAACTTGGTTTTGCCCATTTCACTGTGTTGGAGCCAGAGCTCTTTGATGCTGAGAACGTCAGCCTGTCTATGAACCCCTTATTTTTGTGAGCAAAACTGAGTGTATGCAAACCTTTTTCTGGGGAGAGGGTCATTAGCTTTTGAACCATTGGGGAAGATAATAAGAATTACTGCCCTGAGGAAAACACTGTGAAATCAGTACAAAAATAAAGTTTCCTTGCCCTCTTAACTGGCTTCATCAGGACCTGGGCAGGAAGGGCTCCCGGTCAGCTGTGAAGCCACTGCGCCTACTGGTGCTCCCTGAGGTTGTCCTTTGGGCTGGTTAATGCCGGGGCCTGTTGCTGATAAATATTTAGAATGAAATCCTGCATGTAGGCTGCCAAACATACACCCAAGATAAAAAAGAAAAAAAGGAATTCCTTTGCACATGTAGAAGTGCAAATAGCTAAGCAAAGGCTTAGTCAATTGCAAGCGCTAAGAGCCAGGCACAGTGGAGAGCAGGCAGGGTCCACGGATTGGGAAGACGGTGACGTCTCCGAAAGTCCTCTCCTTGAGGCTTGGCCATCCCCGAGCCGCATAGGAAGAACAGAGCTGTCGTTACCACCTCTGCATCATTCCAGACTGGGTTCAGCCATCACTTGAGGAAAGAAAGGCAATTAGACCTGTCTGAAGGACTCAGTCTCTTCAACACCAGTTCAGTATGTTATAAAAGTGTTTGCAAAACACAAAGCATTTCTGTGATTGTTTAAAGGGTTACACGCCCACAGTAGCTGCCTTTTCCGACCCAGGGCCTCGGGAGCCCGGCTGGGAGAAGGGCCTGGGAGCCCTGTTCCCCATAACGCGCAGCGGCTCTGTGCCCCCAGAGCCTGGCAGGGCCACGCAGCGGGAGTGGACACTGGGCTGCAGGTTCGCAGTCTGAAGCAAGTTTCTACTTTATCCGCCCCCCCAAAAAGTAACTATGGAGTCCATTAATTACCAGCCCTGTTCTCTTGCTGGCAGCGAACAAGAGGAGAAATCCTGCTATTTTAACATGAAAAAACTACCTGGTCCCTGTTGCCCGTGGCGGGAGTGAATTTGCCACTTTCTCTCTGCTACTGACGTCACAGGGGAGTGGCCTTTGCAGCAGGAGCAGCGTGTCAAGAGCTGGTGTTGACGCCAGGTAGAAGCCAAAGGTCATGGGAGGTGACAGCCACCGGGCAGGGCCTCTGCCCGAGGTCCATGCTACTCTCCCATGGCACCGCCGCGTGTCAGGGGGAGGCGTGTGCAGGGCTGTCAGGCTCCTGCCTGTGCTGGCGGACACGGGAGAGCTGAGTGACTCTGCCCCCAACAACTCAGACATGGCCTTGACACGTCATCTCAGCCCGTTCGTGACGCCCCACAGGCTGCGCTGCCTGGAGCGGCTTCGCTCCCATATCTCCCTCCTACTGTTACTTCAGCAGAGAAAGTCTGAGGTTGACAAATACTTGTTTTCCCGAAATGTCCTTTTCCAGGGATACCTGGGGAATACCAGTTTCACAGAAGAGTGATTTAGGGCCCAAGCAGGGGCCATGGGCAGGGCACACGGGGTCCCTCGGCGAGAGGCCCTCTGGGACCCCAGATCTGGCTGGGCCGACCCCTTCGCTTCCCGACGGCAGGTGAGGTGCAGGGCCGGGCCCAGCCCGGGCTCCTGCCCACAGACGGAGCTGGCAGTGCCGCGGCGCACGCTGCACCAGGCACGCACTAAACACGCAATAAGCTTTGGCCATCGTAACTTCTTTAAACTGGGCAAATCTGACGATGTGTCTCTCTGACTTCAGCCAAATCTTCTTCCACAGCTGCACAGGCAAAGGGTCCTACGGCACGCTGAGCCTACCTGCCCCCGAACGCCCACCTGACGATTCCTACTTCCCCTGTCGGAAAGTCTGGAATCTGAACAACCGAGGCTCCGCTTGGGATAAAAGAGTCCTTTTTCAAAGGCCCGACCAGCAAGCTGAGGTCAGAACCCCTGGGGAGAGGCTGGGAGGAGAGGAGGGGAGTCGCTCAGAGAGGGAGGCACGTCCTGGGGTGGGTAGGGACGGGGGCCGGTTCCCAGGTCCCCCACCAGGCCTTGGAACTTGAGGAAGGGCCCACAGAGGTGCCCACCAGTGGGCGCTGCAGACACAGGACGCCCTGGTCCCTGGGGTCAGGTGGAGGCGGGGGGCCAGGGAGAAGCCTGGCGGGCGGACAGCCCTGCCTCACGGCTCCGCCACAGACGGCGCCTTCTGCTCCCAGCACGTCCCAGCCCCCCGCGTCCGCCTGCCGGTCACGCCCTGGGGGAGGCTGGAGAGCCGTGTGCTGAGTCCACGGCTCACGCCCAGTGCAGGATGTTCACCAAGGACACACCTTAGAAATCTGCACAGTCCGACTCCGTCACCACCAGCCACACGTGGAAATTAAATCTAAATTAGTTAAAATCAAATAAAACGTAATACTTAGTTCCTTAGTCCCACGAGCAAAGGCTATTGCAGCGGGCAGCTTATAGCAAGAGCATTTGCGTCTCCACAGGAACTTCCCCAGTGGCACCATATAGATGGTGAAGTCACCCCAACAGGACGGGAGACGCTGCCCAGCAGGCGCCACGGGGCCCAGCCGGCGAGGAGGCGCCTCGTGCAGAGGCGGCGGAGCAATGGCCGGGCAGACGCTCCTCCTCCCAGCCCCGCCCCCTCAGAATCTAATCAGACTTTTATGTGCAAGCTCATTTCTGGAAGGTCGGGAAAATGCCGGGGAATAACGGAACCGCTCGAGGGTCTACCATGGGCCAGGCACATTCATAGACCGTTGATTCCCGTCACCCATAGCAGTCATGGCCCATAAAGTGCCCGCCAACAACGAGTCTGTGGACACTGAGCCACTGCTCTGCAGGGAAACGCAGGGTGAGGTCCTGTGAGCCTCTGGCCACATTTTTGTCAACCGACCAATACATAACCTGGTTTCATGTGTTTCTACTAAGACACGCCTTATTTAACACACACTGCTGATGCTCTGACATCGAGCTCACTGCCAGTGGCTCTGTGACACATGCCTGAACAAAGCCCACCTGACACGCCACGCATGCTTCCTCCAAAGGCTCCCCTGGCCTCCTTGTACCTAGGAATGCCAGATGGCACTTCAGCACTGTATGCGGCAAAATCACCAAAAATGTGATGGTGAAAAGGACATGAGTCTACAGCCTGAGAACTGAACCAAGAAGGCAGAATGTGACCTTGTTCAGCCTCAGCTGGGAACACGGATAGGAAAAAAATGTATAAGGAAAAAAATACATGTGTGTCTGGCAACTCAAATGTTTCTCCACTCTCTGCACATCTTCAAAAGCTCTGCAAGGACTGACTTTGGGATTACAAATAAATTCCAGTGAGCAGGCAAATTTGCAAATACAGAATCCACAAATAATGAGGATCAACTACTTACAATCCTAAAACACAGCACCTAGAAGGAGCCAAGTCTAAGCCCTGGTCTACTTGAATCCAAAACTCATGTATTTCCATGGAGCATGGCTATTCCATACAAAGCTTTTACATTTCAAAGCACTTTTCCTGAATCCTCCAAGCAAACTATACAGTATGCAAAGCAGATGTTGTTATCCAAATTTTTAAAATGAGAAAACCCAAGTCCATGATATGAGATCACTCCCCCAGACACAGAGTGGCTGAGCTAAGGAAATAACTCAGATGTTATCTGCACTCTCCCCAGTTCTGCCTTTATAGATGTGCGGATGCTACTGGGGCTCAACCACCTACTCCACAGGCACCTGCCCGTGAACCTGCCCAAGACTGACCTGTTCTCCTCCGCTGCGGTTCATGCCTCTCTCCGTCACCAGGACGTATGCTTACGTAAGCAGGAATTAGGATTCATTGTGCAGAGTTCCACGTTGGAACACTCTAGGAGGACACGGCATGTTCAGATCTGACTGCTGAAATCACTGAAAAATCTCGATGGGAAGAGCAGGAGGGGTGTCCTGGAACTCGGCACAGTCTGAAACTCCCTTCACATGGTCTGCGGCCAAGAGGGTGGTGTGCGCACCAGAGGGAGGAGCCCTTCACAGCAACGTGGTCACATGTGGACACCAGGAGCCACAGCCCACCCTGAAGTGGACCAGAAGCTAAAATGTCTAGTAGCTTTCATAATTCACTCATTCTTGCTACCAAAATGTCCTGTCGTATTTACTCCTTGTGAAATGAGTGGGAGGAAACGGGAGGCAGAGAGACCTGTCATCCTCTGCCCTGTGGAGTCTGGTGGCAGGGACACGGCTGCCTTAGCCCTGGCCCGCACCAAGCCTCCCGCGCCGCCTTCATCGCCATGGCGAGGCTACAACACGGTTTTAAATGATGTAGTTACTTATCTAAACGTTATTACTGCAAGAGCAATTCTGCAGGGAGGTTGGGCCTGCTTGCAATCTGTTTCCATTGCTCAAGAATTTCATAGTCAGTCCACCCACAGAAAACCCAAAGTTTCCCTCAATACCTTCATTATAAATTTCTCTTGCTGACACGGACAAAATGTGTTTACCGCAGGACTGATGAGGTGCGTGCACTCACTTGAAAATTCTTGTGACTGCAGAGACTTTGATCGATGATGTTCTCCTCGAAGGTCTGGTCGCTCAGCCATGGTACGAGGGGCTGTTTCTAGAAAGCACACCTCCTCACAGCTACAGCACCTCTCTCCCCTACAGCCACCTCCTGTATTTGGCATGTCTAGTCTCAGGTGTCCTGATTGCTCCCGGCTTTTTCCCTGAGACTGGAGCAAACAAGGAAGCAAATGAGTGAATGTTCACGGAGCACCGGCTGGGAGCAGGGCGCCGAGCTGGCGCGGTGGCATCTGCAAAGCCGTCCATCTCAGTCACCTGCATCTACCTCAGTGCCAGCTTCTGCACCGGAAGGAATTTCTCATACTCGTTTAAGCCTGTTGCTCACTGTAGCATCTTCATATCTTGCTGTTAATACTAATAGTGACTTCTGATGGTTTCATTAAATAAAAGACCATTGTCACACACCTGGTAAACTGGAAACTTCATGAGATGACCATGTTGGACATGGAGGTTCCATGGTGACCATGTCATGCTTCTGCCATTTCCTGGTTGTGTCACTCTGAGTTGATGAACCTCCCATCCTTGGTTTCTTGTCTGTATAACAAGGAAACCAAACCTGCTTCCTAGGGCATGCGCGAAGGCTCAATTAAGTACGGAATCTGTAGCAGAAGGGCTGAGCTGCTGTCCAGGAGAGCGAAGGCTGCTGAGCGAGAGGTGCTCTGGGGCACCAAGCCCTGGGGAACAGCACCTCGGGGCTGGGCGTGCAGCACAGAGCCCGGCCCCACGCTGCAGACCACAGCCGAGAGCGGCTGGCCCGGGGGCTGGGCATGTCCAGGAGCTTTGTGCCCTGCGGGGTGAAGCACAGCTGTCCACTGCGCCAAGCCTTCTGAGCACTTATTTCTCACCCTTTATGGGCATCAGCCAGTTCCCCACCAGGCCTACGTGCACCGGCCTGCGACAAAGCATGAGGGCCCCGAGAGCTACAGGACAGACTCCTGCAGGGCCGGAGCCCACCGCAGAAGTCTGGGGAGGGGTGCACTGGGACCCCGCATCTGGGCCTGAAGGGTAGAGAGATCCACACTGACCCAGGGTCCACGCAACATCCCTGGTGCATGCAAGGGGCACAGCAAGTCTTACCTGGATTGGCTGAGGTACAGCCAACCCTTAGAACGGGGGTCCTCAAACTACGACCCGCAGGCCACATGCAGCCTGTCAAGGACATTTATCTGGCCCGCCGGGTGTTTTTGCTGCCACTGCCTGTCCTGCTTAGCAGCCAACTCGTCCTGGGCCCACAGTGCGCATGTGTGGAAAGTGTACCGCACTCTCCAACGGCCCTCCAATGGTCTGAGGGACAGTGAACTGGCCCCCTGTTTAAAAAGTTTGAGGACCCCTGCCTTAGAAGGTCTTTGCCACCTACAGGTCGAACGTAACACCATGGCCTGCTCTCTGTGCCAATGCCACGGAGCTAGCTCCATTGGCAGAAGCACAGTCCCCTCCTGCCCCTACACTCCCAGCACTGGAAGGCCAGGGATGCATGAACTCTCAGGAAGGTGGCTCTGCCTAAAGGACCTGTGACAACATTTAATCCATCTGAAAATGGGCCTCTGCCACATATAGGGCTGAGGGCTCAAACACATGTCCTCGGAGCAGGCTGACCCTGCAGCCCTCGGAGGCACCAGGCGTCCCAGACTCGCTGACCCTTGAATGTGGTTCAAGTAGAGCCCCTGGAACTGCACTTGATCAATCACTTGATCAATCCTGGCCTTGTTGTCCCACGCTCTGCACGACACAGAAATACACAAATACACGGACGCCGTAAAGGTGGAGAGATGAGCAGTCATGGTGCTGCCCACATGCCCCTGACGTCTAGAAGCAAAACTGGGAACAAACCATGAGGTCTCCTGGTTCAGGGCATGGTGTGGGTTGTGCTGTCCTGGGTTACTCAGAGGCACCGGCAGGCACCAAGACACACCCAGGCCCGGGGGCTGCGTGGGGTTGGGGCACTGTCCTTCTCCAGCTGCTTCCCCATGACTCGTTTTCCTTGAGCAGCAACACGTTTTGCCTCTTGCATCCACTCACCGTGACCTCACGCTCCCCTTGCACAAAGACGTTCTTCGCAGAAAAGCATGACACTCTCGTTCGTGCAGGTGTGGAAATGACCAGTCAGGCTGGTGCCCCGTGTGTGCTGCCCCAAGGAATGGGCTCTGACATGGGGATCGTTTCCTGCTGGCCTGGGATGGGGTGCTGCCATGCTAACCCCAGTCACACAGGCCAGGCACCCCTGCTGCGCCAGGGACGGGACCGCTCCTCGGACCTCACGCACCAGCGGTTCCAAATCCCTGGCCAAAAGGTGGTCCAACACGGTGGCTACTTGTTGGTATTCTGAGGAGCTTGGGACTTCTCTTGTATGTCTCATGGGAAAGCAAAGATATTTCAGGTCCAAATTCCCCCCAGATATGAGTAAAATATACAGAGAAAAAAAAAACTAGAAAAATCAACCCAGAGATGACAAATAGTTGCCTTTGGGGATTTTTATTATTTTCTCTTTGTCTGGTTTTAAATTTACTATAATGAGCTCATGTTACTTTTATAAAGAAAAATAAACTTTTGAAATTAAGTGATCACAGGGTGGATTTTACATGGGCAACAAAAAGTTCTAAAGGCAGTTTCAAAGCATATAAAAACCATGAGGTAGCATCTCACCTGAACAAAACAAAAACAATGCCATGAGGCCATGCTGGTTTTATTTTTGTCCCCAGGGTTCCACCAACGTGCATTGTTTTCTTGTGCCATGTTGCTAATCCTATTTAACAAACTTGACCATATGGGCAAATCCCTTCTGCTGGAGGAATGAATGAACTGATCATGTGTTTGAGAAGATGGGGCAGGAGCCTCTCAGAGAGCCATCGGCCCCAGGGGGCGTGGGGATCAGGGCAGGTTCTCCGGCGGCAGGATCTCTGGGGGCCCACAGGATGTCCCCAGGTCACTCTGCCCTCTGAGAAGGCCCTGCACAGTCCTGAGGGGCAGGGACAGGAGGCCACCTCGGGCCTCTCTCTCTGGTTGGGCTGATGTCAGAGACAATTTAGAAAGCCACAAATCTGCTCTATTTTACTTCATTTTAGTTCATCTTTCTCAATGTCATTTTGAAGGGCTATTTCTCAACAAGGCCCACACTGGGCAGCCCAGCTTGTCCCTCCCCCTGCACTCTGGTCCTTTCATCCCACCGGGGCCGGGAAGCCGTCCCCTGTCACCCATGTCGCGTGGTTCTCCTGCTTTTGGTCGATTTGGGCCCAGGGGAGACATCTGTAGGGAATTGGCGAATTCTGTAAAAGAGTGTGTTCAGGGCACTTGTCGGCGAAGCCAGCTGCGGGTCAGCAGTGGTTGTGCTTCCTGCTACGACCACAGCGGGGGCTGCCGAGTGCCACCCGGGTGCACACCCCCACACCGCCCCCAGCCCTGCCCACCTCCTTATGGAAAGTTCTGCTCCTCAGACTCTCTCACTCACCCCTCTGAACCTGCCATGCGCTTCCCGCCAGGACCCTGTCTGATAGCGTCCATAATAGGTTAGAACTGCGAGTCCTGCGCTATTTGCGAGAGTGAACACACACACCTTGGGAGTGCTCACCAATCCTCTCCCACGGGGGAGCTCGACCAACAAGGCTTCGAGACCACACGCTAGACCGTGCCTGCTCCCTGGCTCGCGGCCAGGTGAGGGCTCCTCTGACACTGCCTTCCAGTTTAGGACACCCTTGAACTTTTAAGTATTTAAAGGTAAAAATTCAGAGAAGCTGCCACATAGACAACCCGGTCAGCAGGGAGTGCTCAAGGACACTTGGCCTTTTGCGTCTATCCCTCGGCCCTGCCTGGCGTCCAAGAGGCCTGGGTCTCACCAGCAAAGACGAGCCCCGGGATCTGGCCATCTCCCTGGGCTGCCACACACAGTCTCGCCCAAAGTAACAAGGAGGCACCATCTCGTTCCCTGGGGCCAGTCATTAAGCACACGTTGGTCGTATTCCGCAGAAACCACTGTTGCGAGCATTCTCACGGCTCCTCAGTGACAGAGCCCGAGCTCGCTGGAAGGAAGGCCCCGGGTGGCTGGTGGGCCAGGACCCCAGTGCAGGCTGGGGCCACCAGCCAACCAGACGGACTTGGTGAAGCGTGGATGCTGCACTTCTGGTCGCAGGAAAAGAGCAGAAGTCCTGCAGCCCTGCCGTGAAGGGGCTCGGAGGGCTGAGTTAAGTCAGCACACTCAGTGTGCGTGAGCCGGGGGGTCAGGAGGAGACGCCTCTCACGGAACCACTGGGCAGTACGACGACCCTGAAACTCCTGGTTTTGTATTTGCTGCTATATCCAAGCACAGCTGATCCCCTTCCAAGGGAAAGATGAAAGATTTCAAATAAATTGCTTTCTTTCTGTAAAGTCTGTTTGTGCCCAGTGTAAGACAAAATGTTTTGTCCCTTTCAAAATTGAGCAATTTGTGTCTCTCTGAACATCAAATGTTCTGGTGGTGCGGGCAATTATGCGGCTTGCTGCTACAAGATTCATCTGTGCTACGTCGCACTTTACAGCTGACCGTGAGTCTGAACATCAACTCCACGGCCCTCTTTACCTAAGCATTTCATCAAACACATCCTGGAAGATGGATTTTCCAACAATAATCAATTCAAGATATCCTTTCCTTTTCAGAAATTCAACAAATTCTCAAATTAGGAAATTCTTTCATTGTTGAAGAGTCAACCAGATTGATAAGGATCTTTCATCAAATCCAAGCTATTACAATAGACAGACATCCTGATTTCAAAGATATTAACATGTAAAAAAGTGCATGTTAGAATCAATGCAATGCAGCAGTAACAACAGCTAACACTGAATACCTATTCTGAGCCAACTGCAGTCCAGGGCTTGAGAGGTGTTAGCTCGTGGAAACCTCACCTCAGTCTCATGAGCTAGATCTTGTCACCTCGCCAACTTCACTGATGAGTAGACCGAAGGCTTGGAGAGCCCCCGGCCCTTGCTCAAGGCGGTACAGCCAGGGATATGACCAGGCAGTTCAACTCCAGGGTCTCACGCTCAACGGTTTTCTCCAGTCATTTGTTCCGGCCACCAACAGCGATGAGGAGGGATGGCCACTCTCTCCAGGTTGCATTATGCTTAAATTCTAGCACCTTGTTAAGGGTCGACAATGTGCCAATGCATAATTGTTTTAAAAATTAAACAAACACCACTTTAAATAATAATAGTCTTTAATAAGAGCAGTGCTTTCCATGGGGTGAGGAAATAAACCATAATATCAAGACCACATTGCCTAAGAGAGATGACGTCCACAGGGTCTGTACCCTTCACTATTTCCTAGAGAACTGCACAATCTGAGAGACTCTGTCCTTAGACCAGGATAAAGGGACACCTGCCCTGAACCCCACACCTTGGAGCTTTCTGCTCTGGCCCTCCCCTAGACACACCCTACCCCAGGGGCAATGACCAAGGAGACATGCCACTCAGACTGGACCCCATGCCACACCATGGGTACTAGGCCCTCAGAATTCCCATGCAGACAGGCACAAGCCCCCTTCCTGGGCCCACTTGGACCATTTCCCAGATACGTCTTCCCTAAGAAGAGCTAGGAGGCAGCTCTTTGTGAGTGTGGACGTAGCTGAGACTCAGGGCAGGAGTGGGCTGGCTGCCTGCACCTCCCAGGCTCCTGCGAGGAAGTCCTCAGAGGTGAGAACTCTCCATTCAAACCAGGCCTTCAGGTCATCGTGAAGGACATTTGTCCAGGCGGGCCAGGCCCTGCATGTGTTAGCTTGTCTTATAACTGAGATGTTTAGGCACAGGACACGAAGGACAGATACTCTGGCTCTGGGCCCCACAAACACCCAGGTGAGAACCCACCAACTCTGCATGTTTTGGAGTTTGGCTGCTTGCGTGTGCTTGGACGTGTGCTCCTGTGGACAACAGTGCCACAGAAGCAAGAAGGTGAGAATTTAAACAGGCCCAGAGATCAGCACAAATAACTTCATTTTCAGCTGAAGGACATAGGCCCAGAGAAGTGGCTAAGTGTCAGGAATGGGAAAGGTAGGTGGTTTCAAATAATCAACAAAATTCAAAAGAAAAGAAAATCCTATATTTATGTGCAAAAGTAATAAGCCACTTTTAAAGAGTTAAAATGACCCAGGTGAAGAGAGAATCGTGCTGCTGGACCTCAGCACATGGCACTACACTGTTGTTAATGCTCAGTGTCGGTAATTGCGGGCACTGTGAGGTTTTCCTTGGTTAATTCTTTTTCCTTTAAGTAAATAATTTCAAAGTCTTTGTTGCAAACCTAAAAATGGTAATAAAAATGTTTACAGCAGAATTCAACTACAATTATTTAAGTAAAACCAATTAGATGATTCATGTTATAAAATGTACCTTTTAATATGCTTTCTTTAAAATTAAAGATAGCTGCAATATAAGGTAATGCTGAGGAAATAATAGAGATTAACTCTAATAATAATTCCAACCATTGTCTCCAAAAATAAGTGCAATCATAAGTCCTTAAACATTAATTCTAAAGGAAATCGACAATACAAATAGGAAATAAATATATTCTCCATGTTGAACATACACACCAGATATTTCTAGAATGATTAAAATCCCTATACTGTATGCTTGCCCCGAGGGCCCAGGAACTTTGAGGTTATAATTGCGTTCTAATACATTATTTTAACTTTTTAAAAAGAAAGCAAGTGGTATTTTAAGAATTTATCCAATACCTTCCAGAAAACAATGGAGTAATTTTTTCCGCTCTTGAGAATAAAATATCCCAAATCCTTGCTATATGGCATACTTAATATTATACAAAAGGCAAAACTAAAACTGGATAAAATAATATAATTGCATATTTTCAAGTTTGGCTCTCCATAACGTATATTTTTCAGAAATTGATGGAAGAAGATTCAGCCATTAGGTTTGTGAAACGTGTGTGCAGAACAGAATGTGAAGTGAGATTTGCAAATCTCACATGTTGGCAGTGTACAAGAAGCAATCATCTGTAAATAAGCTCTTAATTTTCAATAGCACAAGGAAAAAGGAAATCTTCAAAGTGGTGACAGGCTTTGTACTAGATCTTTGAACTTTGGAGATGCAATTTGCATAGAGCAGTAAAAAAGCATTTAACCCAAACCCCTAAAGTTTCAGAAAGGAGAAGGTCAGGTAGGGCAGAATTAAGACAGAGAAAAAAATAGAAACACTGATGCCAATTTTGATGGAAAATTATTTGCGTAATGTCCTTAGATATTGTTGACATTAGCCATAATGTTAAAACACAACTGCCAAATTGGCACCCACTTTCTGTATCTGAACATTTCTCTAATGATCGAAAGTCATTACTTTTAATCTACATTCTGATTCCTTAACAAATAAAGAATATGCATTCAAACATATCTATTCCGTATTCATATACTTCCTTGTCTTGTAGAAAACCAAATCCAGCCAAGGCAAATGCAAATCATTTGCTAAGGATTAAAATGCTGAAGTGAAGTTAAAGGAGAACAGAGCTCTGTAAACATAATGGGAAGACTCTAGACTTCGTTTACACTCGCCGCAGCGTCAACTCGCTGTATCTGCCCTGTGACTTAAAATATCGGCTCCCCGGGGCTGGACGTTAGTCAGAGGAGAGAAGTCACCTTGAACATCAGCGTCTTTCTCTGTGGGTTTCACCCCTTGTCCTTTTGGTCTCCAGCCTCCACCTTGGCTGTTATTAATAATTTCTACAGTTTAGAAGAGAACTCGTGAGAGGAAAGTGAACCCTTGGCCTCCTACCTGTCAGTCACTGCCCATGACCCGCCAGGTCTGCTTCCGGACCAGGGGTGCGCTTGCTCAAGTCCCTGCATGCAATCGGAGGGGCAGGTGGCTGTGCTTCCACGCTGCCTCCAAGCAGCAGTGCCCCTGCAGAGCACCACGCACAGCACTCGCCACCATCAGCCACAACAGTGGGCAGACCCGGGGCACGTGGCAGGAGCCCAGGGTGGCTGGTGCATGGTCCACCCTGGCAGCCTCCAGACTGGAGGTGGAAGACCCCTGTCCAGGTACAGCAAGCCCCAGGACCAGGGGACAAGGCGAGGTGGGGACTCGCGGGCTGGGGAGGATGAGGGACCTGGGGCAGGCCCCTGACCAGTGCTCACCGGGAAGTGCTAGGTCACCACGGTGCCTCACATCTCCTGTCATGTCCCCAGGCCCCTCATTTCCACTCTCGCCCCCCACCTTGGGCCACCCGGGAGGTGGAGTGCTGCTCCACACAGAGGCCGTGGCTGGCTGCAGGGCTGCCTGGGAAGAAGAGGGTCTTTCCCCATGGCCATCCCAAGGCTTCAGCCAGAGCAAGGGCAGGAGAACCGGGTAACCCCGGTGGTCAGCAGAGGTGGGAATAGGACACATCCTGTCCTCGCTGGTTAAGAGCTCCATAAACAACCCAGCAGTCCTTCTTGTTTGGTGGAAGAGACACTCAGTCTCAATTTGCAGCCCAAAGGCCTACTCTGATCAACCATCTACCACATACAGACGCTGCCCATTAGGCTCCGGGGCTGTGCAGTGACCAGCGGTGCTCAGGGAAGGCATAGCCTGCAACCAGACGGTGCCACAAAAGCATTCACCGCAGAGGGTGGTATTACGCCGAGAAACGGAGGGAAACGCACTTGGCCACCAAAACAGAGGACAGTAAGTATGACTTGCTCTCACCTCTTTTAAATGACAGGGGAGAAAGTCAGGCACAAAACCAGAGTCCTGCAGACTGAAGTCATCCTTTCCAAATGGGGCCACAGGTGGGCTCCACCCTCTGGGTGCCCGGGACCACCCGACAGAAACCCGCTCCGCCCGCCCTCCCCACGTACCTCCTCAGCACACGGCTCTGCGTCAGCGCTCTGCACACCCTCAGGGGAAAGCAAGCAAAGCAATCGCACGGTAAAACATGCATTATTAGAACTTTTCATCAACACCACCAAATAGCCGAGATGAAAAAAATGATAATTTTCATGTTGAAACCACCTGACCAGCAACTCCACGTTGAAGGAATCTGTTTATCATTTCTTCAAACAGTAAAAATACTGCATCAACTTTCCTTTACAGTTTCCTTTACATGAAGTTGAAGGGTAATTCTTTGACAATTAGCAGTCTTTTCTTGCACATTGATTCAATGTTAGCGTGAGAATAAAGCCACCACATGAGGCAGCCCTGTTGGTGGGAGAAAGTAAGGAGGAACTTGCCGGGATTTTGACATAGTGCATACTTGAAAGCCAAAAGAATCCTGGATTTTAACCCCAAAACGAATGTAAAATAGACTTTAAAAATCAGAATTTATGAAGGTGTTCATGATATTGAAAAGCGTAGAATGCTAACTGCAACAGAGTAAAACATATACAATTAGGATCCTCATTTTGAAAGACTTTGGTGAAATGATATTTGTTAGAGATGAAAACACACAAGGCTTGTTCAGTAAAGCATAAAAACATACACTTGCATAAACTAATTGGATAATGACATATATTAACATGACTGTCAGGTTCCACCGTGCCTTTAAAAGTTCCTTTTGTTAAGCAAGTGATTTCATTGTTAAAATACCAAAACAACACAAAACACCTGATAGCCAGCATTAACCCCAGCGCACATCCCTGCCACTGCTGTGTGCAAATAAACACTGCTGCTATCCCTCATTTTCTATCTTTTCTATCTTATCTATCTGCTATCCCTCATTTTCTATCCCTCATTTCCATGGGGGTAGGCTCACCATTTATTGATTCAGCTCCTCTGGAAACTGTCAGAGTTTAGGAGTTTAAACCTGCACATCATATTCATGTTTCTCCATTCTTCAAGCACGAACCAAGCATGGAGTTTGCAGAGCCCTCAGGCTAAGCCAGAGAAATACCCATTATTGCTTAGAAGCCTCACAAAAGCAGGGACCCGAGGGAGACTGCCGGTGGGGATGACAGAACCGGTGTCCACTGGACGGGTGGGATCCAGGGAGAGTGACACGATCTCCTCGGACGCACTGGCATCTGCCCACTCCAACTGCTAGACTTCTGAGCATTCAAAGGGGAGTTTTCTTTTCTTTCTTTCTCTTCTTGTTTGTTTACTGAACTATATTTAGAGCCAAGAAAATGGAACTTAAAACAGCAACCAAAAATTATTCCACAAAGAACAACTAGCGTATTCTATCAGAAGGAACCTTCACTTGTGATGCTGACAGTCTCAACAGACATGTTAACAATTATTCTCACAGCACTGGGTTACATGGTAACAGAAAATGACCTCAAAGAAAAGTCCCCCTTTTATCTGACTGGCCCTGGCCCTGGGTCTGGGAACACCAGGGTTATTCCATGCTCCAGCATATCGGTAGCACAGCACTCATTCTTGCAATCACCAGAACACAACTTTTTACCAACTTGAGATAGAGAACAAAAGTCCTGCTGGCCAAGCAGCAACAGTAGGTGAGATGTCTGCAGGTGGCAATTCTAGCCCTCACCTAAATTCAGCAGCACCTTCCTACTGTGCTGTGAACTTGCCAGCCGAGTTCAGCCAACACACATTTCACCAGCAGAACCTGTCATTCCAGCTCCAGGTCACACCGTGTCTAACACCAGCAGGTGCCCTGGGTCTCCAAACACCCCAAACACAGCTGTGAGGGCAAACACAGCCCCCACCAGCAGACACGACCGCTGGGCTCCCCCAAATGTCCCACACCGGCTTGACATGACAGCGGCCCTCGGGTGGACCTGTCATCCAGGCTAAAGTCCAGACAGCCACTCGCATCTGGCTCCCCCCCCCACCTCCTTCCCTCAAGACTCAGCAGAAAATTCACAGCAAGTTGTGCCCCCGACATTTCACCCCATCCCGGGGGGCCCACGATGCCCCCGCACCCGGGCCCCGCCAGCTCACCTCCCCGCGCCGCTCCGGCCGCCTGGACCAGCTGGGAGCTCTCAGGCTCCTCGGTGCAAGCCTGCTCCTGTGAACGCCGTGCAGCCGCCGCAGCCTTCGCGGTGATGAGCACAGCTTGAGACCGTCCACAATTAACCAAATATTGTACGGCATCAACAGATCAACAACGAAAACCAGCGCACAAATAAAGCAGAGTGCCGTTGCAGAGGATGCAGGAGGGAGAGTGCCGAAGGCTACATTTCTTCTTCAAGATCATCCAGCTCCTTCTGCTATTTTTACTGTACCATAATGCACCAGGTCTGGCTTTTACCCTATTGAAAGAACATGAATATATTATTATCCACACAAAAGAGCAGGTTATTGTTTATGAATTACCAGCCTTCCCAGCAACAAAGGCTATTTTCATAAGAAAACTCAATTTCATTTTAGCTCCAATTTGATTACCAGCTGAAGAAAAGCAGCTCTGCTCCTAACCCTCAAAGGATTTTTATTCATACCATTGAATGGGCTTTATTGCTTCCTTTTCAAAACTGACGTAGAAAGCTTTTAGAGTAAAACATTGACAAAAAATTATTGCGCTGCTATTTTGTGCAATAACAGAGCTGAAGAGGGGCAACGATTTCTCAGTCATCCCTCACTGTACTTCAGAGCGAGAAGGCTGGAATTAATGACAGACCAGGGAGAGGAGGCGAGCTAAGGTCTCACAATGCACGTCAAATCTAAATGATCACCATACATTGAAAGGCCCCCAAAAAAGCCCACAGCTGATTGATTCATGGCTTTCACAAGAAAGACAGGCTTGAAGAGTTTATTGCACCACAATTTACTCGGAATTATCATAAAAATGAATGTAGAGGCTGAATGTCACCCCAGCATGCTCCAAAAACACACACCCGGGGACAAAGTTCAGGCGGGAATTGCAGCGGGTCCAGAGCTGTAAGAGTGGCCATTGTCGGGCTTGACTCGGCTGCTGGAATGTGCGGCCAGCCTCGACCCGGGCTCCATGGAGTCTCCCCCAACACCAGAGTATTTTTTCAGCTTTACAGTTTCCAAGTTGGAAAAATCTGCAGCAGCAAACAATAGCCCCGCAGCCCAGACTGGAACCTGCCAGCATCGCAGATGGACCGCGGGCCGCCCTGGCTGGCGGGCAGGGCACAGTGTACCGTGCTTGTTTGTTTTCACTCCCCAAGAAAGTGAGAAGTTTGCAAGGACTCTAGTGTGCACGAGAACGCTTTGGGGGCAGATGTTTAAATGATACAGGTAGTTATTGTTAAGATGACTTTCCCCACATGCAGGGCACTTCTCTTTTCATTAAGATTTGAGCGATAATGGCTAAGTCAGTGGGGTTGCCAAAGAAACCTGTACTTGCTATTATGCAAATAGAGTCTCTGGTCTCATAAACTGGGTGTTTCTGGGGCCCCGCCCAGTAGCCTGTTCACATAGAAGCCTCAGGCAAGATGGGGCCACCCCTGCCGACAAGAACTGAGAGGACGCCTGAAAGCCCACCTCTCGGCCAAAGGGTCCACTGCTCACCAGCTGGGATTTATCAGTGCAGAATTTGTGATCTTCAATGTTTTATTTGGTAAGCAACATTTATATTTAAAAACAAACAAACCAGAGAAAATGTAAAACTACCCCAGTTAGCCGTTACATTTTTTAAAGAGTTGTTGGAATCAATGTCATAAATGTTTCTCAGTTCTCTGTCCTCTCTCTTCAAAGTCGTGCTTGTGCAGGGAGATGATGTGTTGTTTTCCGAGAAGGGCCAAGGGTCCACATGGAGCGCTACCTTTCCACGTGCCGGGAACGACTGCCCAGCTCAACCCCAGGGCCTCGGACTCAGCCCTGATGACCGGCTCCACCTGCTACCCACGGCCGCTCCTCTGGGATCCCAGGGCCCTCATGAGCTCCTTGGAGGGTTTTATAGCCATTGCTCTGCACCAAGTGACTCCAGGGCACCCGAACACCACTGTTTCGTAGGAAACAACATTTCCAGTCATGATAAATCATCATTGCTCCAGGGCTGCTATGGTCTCGTAACCACTAGCCCCACATCTCAACTATGTCAAGGCTAATATCTTTAAAAAGCAAACTTCCATCACATGCTTACAGATATTTCAGTGTCCAGCATCCGGCTGGCAACAAAAGCCAAATAGCGAATGCATATTTCACCTTTCACAGGGTCCCTAATACACTGTCGATTCTGCGGTGAAATGTTCCTGGTAGTTATGGTCTAAAGTCACCACCTACACTGAGTTAGCAAATACAGAGCCATTGCTCCTAGAGGAAATACATCTGGTTACAATGTTTTGTCAACTGACTAATACATAACCCTGTTTAATGTGTGTTTATAGTTAATGACACCTTATTTAATATGTATTGATTCATTAACATTGAACTCACAGCCGACAAGCTACAGCTCATGCCTGCGCGAAGCTCCGCTGCCACACACGTGTTCTCTCTGTGAAGTCGCCTCGCAGACCCCTTGCGCTTGGGAGCCAGACAGCACCTTAGCAGCGCGCTTGTGGCCACCCGAAACAGTGAAATCACCACCAAAAAGCACAGACATTCAAAGAACACGGCACTGGAGACGGCGAGAAGGACGCACTCCCACAGCGGGTGCCGAAGCAGGAGGACGCCGCGCCTCCCTGTTCGGCGGCGGTGGTCCCGCACTTCTGGCCCCTCTCGTCTCTGGCCCTGAGAGCCCCTCTGCAGATGACGGCGAAAGCTCGGCGAGTATCAGTTTTGGCAGTCAAAAAACAATTATAGCGAGGAGATAAGTTTGCAAATACAGAATCTGTGAATAATAAGGATCAACTTTATTCTTTTTTAATTTTTTTATACTTAAGGCCACTTGCTGCCATGTTTAGAAAACTACTACAGACTGAATTCCATCCTCCCAAGAGTCACGTGTTGAAGCCCCAACTCTCAATGTGACTGTGTTTGGAGCTGGGAATCTTGGGAGCTAACTGGGGTTAGATGAGGCCGTAAGGGTGGGGTCCTGGTCTGACAGGTGTATGGCCTCATAAGAAGAGGACTGGAGAGCGAGATTTCTCTCCCCTCCCCGAGGGAGGACTCACTGAGAAGGCAGCCGTCTGCAAGCCAGGAAGGAGCCCTCACCGAAAACCGAATCAGCTGGCGATTGGATCTCTGACTTGTAGCTCCCAGGACTGAGAGAGAGAAACGTTTGCTGTCGAAGCCGCCAGCCTGTGATGTTACGTTGGCACCCAGACCTAACTAAGACAAAAGCAAAAGGTGGAGCAGAGATGAGACGCTCTCAATCCACCAGCAACATGGAGCTGAGCACCAACGACTGTTTACCGGCTGGCATCTGCAGTGAGCAGGACCCAAGCTGACCAGAGAGCCACAGGCGCTGACTGCACTCAGGGAGTGCGGAGTGGGTGGTGCCTCGGGAAGTGCCAGGCCTGGTTCCCAGGACAGGCCATGGATGAAGCTACAGGATTAGCAACGACTTTAAGGGGTAAAGAGCAGCCCCCCAGCCAGGAGCAACTCGGGAGCCCAGGAATGGGGCTGCGGCCAGAGTGAGCACCAGGCAGTGGAGCCATCTCTCAAGATGTGGGCCTTGCACCCCTGATAGACAACTGCCTGGAGGTTTGTGAGAAATGGAAGTTTCTGGGCCCGTCCTACATAGAGGGACTGGAGTGTGTCGGGCCCTGAGAATCTGATTTTCTTTTCTAATGCCCCACCCCAGTTGACCCCTAAAAACGTACAGGTGTTCTTAGCCTTTATGAGACTAACTTTGAGGGGCAAAAGAATGTACAAAGTAGATGCACATCCCCAATCAATGACTCTGTGCTCAACATAAATACAAAGGGAACATTGGAAATGGAAGGAATCTTTTCCTCCACATTGCTGTGGGATCCAGAAAGCTAGAAAGGATTTCGAAAAGGAATTGGGCATTAGTGTCAGGCAGACCTGCAATTTGACTGACTCATCTTCTCTGTTAGATATGAGCTCCTCAAGGCCAGGAACACCTTTGTCTGTCTTTGGACGTACCATGCCTGTGCATAACAGGTGACCAGTAAAAATATCAGAATGAAATGACACTTGATGGATCAGCCAGAGATCTAACAAAGATAAGATCCCGAGAGTTGGAACACATGTTGACTAAGGTCAAATGCTAACGACTAGTATAATTGAGGAAGACCATGATTCAAACAATATATGAGTTTGTTTAGCTAAAAGAAAAAAGAGCAAGATCTTCAAAATTGCGAGACCCTCCTTACATTTTCAAACAATTTAGAACATCTTCCAACCACACTGAGTAGCTTTTCTTCCGCCCCCGCTGTCATCCGTACTCATACAAACTCCCCTGCAACGGGAGACTTTGTCTCACTTCCAGAATTTGGAAGCAAAGAAACAAAAGCATTGCTCAGGAAGAAAATAGCTTACCCCATAAGGGGCTTCTTCAATTATTTAAAATCAGTAACAATGTAATTTGAGTTCCAGAAAGTCAAATCTGATCTTCTGAGTTTCAGAATGGCCTCTTAGTCTTTTTCCTACACTTCCACGTTCGGGTAGAGTTAAGTCCCCTGAAAACCAGAACTATGTCACAGATTACAGCCAAGGAGGCTGAAGGAATGAAATGACCATATTATCATAGTACGACAGGAGTCCCTACGCTGCATCCCACTGACCAACAGTAACATGTGTGAACACCATGATCAGGACATGGCCGAACAAACATCATGTCAGCTCAGTGTCTCTGTGCTGGCTCAGAGGATGTCATTCAAAATGACATTCAAAATCCGCTAGGACTTTCGAGAAGCCTGCGGAGCTATCACTAAACTTGTATTCACCCAAGGCTGAGGAAGAAAGTCTAAGGTACACTACAACCAATCACTTTCAGCTTCCTATCCGTCGTCCTGCTTTTATCTTACTCTCCTTTGTGTTTTAAGTGATCATCTGGACACTTTAAATCCGTGCTTTGATCGCATTCTCGCCCTTCTCCATGTCCCTCTTCTTTCCCTCTTCCAATTACCAAAAGGTGGAGGCTCTGGTCTTCCCTTGGACGGGGTGCCGTTGGCTCAGATTGCTGTGAGCTACTCCAGCCTCCACATCCACATATAACAGAGATAAAGTGGGCCAGGTTCAAGCCAGAGTATAAAGTACTTCATTCAGGAAATTTCTATTTAACCACTTGGGTACGGCGCTCACCGGCCGCGACACCTCGCCCACAGCCGCACTCACAGTCCGCACGGCAGTGTGTGCTGTGCACTGACCACGGATCCGCTTTGCTCCTGTGTGATGAGGAAAGCTGTAAAGCGCTGAAAGCTTGTTTTACTTTACAGGCAGCTTTACCCGTAATGTGAATCAGAATAGGTAACATATACATACATGTTCTTATTACGTTATTTTTAAATGTTCACAACTTTATTTTAATAAATGAAAAATTAGAAAAGTTAATTCAAAATTATAGTTTTATTTCATTCATATCATAAAGAAATAAGGCAAGTTTTTGAATTACGATAAATTTTATTCTTTGGTATGATAAATTTTGAAGCATGGGGCTACACATAGGCCAACATTACATTGTTTATAATAGTATCTAGCACTATGCCTTTTATTATCTTTTGAGTATACAGTACATCTTCTTAATGGATTTTTCCTTTTTGTTTTATCAATATTATAAGGTGCTGGAAAATGTCTTTCTCTAAAACGCATGAGATTTTCTGATGCAGAACAAGGGTTGTATTGCCTTGATTTGGAGTACTGTTGTAGAAGTTTTGTTATTAAGGCTAAAGTCGACGCTCAGCTGTGCGTGTTCATCTGTGGCTGTCGACTATAGTCAACGCTCGTACCGAAGTGGTTAATATCCCTCTGGATTTTAACAAGAATTTCTGAAATTGGTCCAGTGATGTTGCTCCAGTGATGGGCATTTTGGTCTCCAAGAGTCTTCTCAGGTGGTTGTTGGGGACAGGCACGGCCACTCTGTGTCCTTCCCACAAGGTCCAAAGGCCACGGCAACGCCTCACTGAACCACTCCCCAGAAGATGCTTCCAAATGTGTGGAGAATGCCCGAAATCCCAGGGAGGGACACGCGTGCTCATGCCCTGTAGCCCCCCTCCTGCTGCAGGCGGGCTTCCTGGTGCGCGTGATTGACGCCAAGGACGCTTGAGCCTCTGGGGCCGGGAACATGATGTCGACAAGCACAGGGCACCAGGTCCGCCGGCACTCTCTGGCCTAGGCCCTATGACACCCACTGAGCGACAGCTCACCTACATTCTGGCTCTTGCTGCCAGGAGTCGGCACAGACCCGCAGGCTAAAGGCTCATTCCCCAAGGCTGCCCCCACTACAGACGCCGGCCGCGAGCTCGGGGCCCCCGGACCGCCGGCACGTCTGTCAGCTACGAATCGGGGTTCCCAGCACCCCCGCAGGTTTGGTGATTGGCGGAGTGGCTCACAGAACTCAGGAGAGCACTCTCCGCACACGCCCTCTCCGCACATGCCCCACCGACCCTGGCTCACCAGCCGGGCATTTCTCCTGAAACCCTTGGGCCCGGGTTTCTACGTGGAGTTCCGCCAGCCGGCCGGCCGCTGGAGCTCGAATCCAGCTCTTCTCCCTCCTGCCGGCGGTGCGGCTGTCAGGCCTCCCCCCGCAGCTGGTCTGGGCAGAGGGGACACAGGTCACCTCATCGCTCAGACGCAGGTAAAGTCAAAGGGCCTAGAACGAGTAGCAAAACACAGGCCTCCCCCTCAGGAAATTGCAGGGGAGCAAAGACCCCTCTCCCGTTGCTCCTACACCGCACGCACGGCGGGACGTGAGCCCGCGCCCTGCCACGTCTGCCGGGCGGGCGGGAGCCTTGTCACCCTCCTGCACTCCAGCAAGGCCGGCCCAGCTTGGGGGTTTCGTGAGGCGAGGCTGAGGACATGCAGAAACAGCTGAAGTCGGGGAGTCAGGCAGGAGCCTCCTGGGGGTGGGGGCTCCTCCATGGCTGAGGCCCCCAGCCTTCCTGCCCTTGGGCCCCGTGATGGGCACAGGGAGGCGGGCCTAGGTGAACCCCCCAGACGCGCACCACCAACACTGCCCGGTCCTGTGGGTGCCCGAGCACTTCTCCCGACAGCTGTGGAGCAGGCGCCGCCATTGCTCCGTTTCACAGAAGCGATGTAGGTTCAGAGGGTTGGTCATGCAGCTCAAAGCGGCAGACGCAGGACCCACGGCACAGCCAGCCCACGTCCTGAGTCCCAGAGGACCCCCCGGCTCTGTGGTCACCACAGCCAGGCGGGTCCCACCATGAAGCACATCTCCTCTCCCCCCAGCCAGTTATCTCTCTGTTGGTTTCCAGCTCTGGGAACCGAGGAAGCCCGGGTGGCTCTTCTCTCTGGGAGTGTAGCGATCCCAGCGGAGGTGGCAGCCGGGCCAGTGCACGTACCACGTTAACCAGCAGCAGCATCTGGCCGTTTCTTAGACACTCCCAGTGCTTTGCACAGGCTCTCCCTGCAAGCAGCTGAGACGTCTTGGAGCCAGGATGAGCCCCCCGTCTCACCCAGGACCCTGGGAGCGCACAGGGCCCACTCCAGGTGCAAAGGCTGCTGGGCTCACCAGACCCTCAAGCCACTCCGTGACCATGTTCCGGAGAAATCCGAATTCCGAACACCACTCGTGCCACCGCTGGAAATTCATTTCTAACGTATCTCATGCTACCTAACATGCCATGAGCACAAACCGCAGTAGTGGCCCCAGAGGGCCTGCAGTAGCTGCCTTGGGCATGTGGATGCCTGATTAGGTCTCCGGAACGTTCTTGGTTAGAGTGGATGAGCCGCCCCTGCACGACCCTGGGGTGTAGATTGAACCTCACCAGAACGCTTGCACGTCGCACTCTGGGACATGTGTTGGAGCAAATGGCAGGTGGGTGTTCTTGGTGCCCCAATGCCACTTGCTAAGAACACATGGTTTCTGCTCCACTCCCTTCTCACCGACTTGTAGCACTACACGGCTGTGGGCAGGACCCACGCCAGCCCAGGCTGAACCAGCGGCCCCTTCCCAACCCGGAGATCACCACCGTTGGTTTGGGGGTGGAAGTGGCCTCTGGGGCTTGCTGAGAATGTAAGGACAGACATGTTCTGTCTCCTGGGGACACAAATAGAGAAGGTGACTCCACACGGATCAGCCCAGGATGAGGTCAACACCAGCAAATGCAGCAGGACACCGAACCTTTGACGGCATTCCTGAGCCCTCTGGGCCTGGGGTCACATAAGTGTCCTTCCCACATTCACACCCATTTTAACTGTGCAAATGAGCCCCTCCTGTCACTCTCCTCTGCACCTTCGTGGAGGAGGGGCACTGAGAGGGGAGCTCTCAAGGCCTCAAACGCTTCCCCAGCACCTTCCCCAGTGCGTGCCTCACAAAGCCTCATTGGATTTAGGGGCTTGCACGGTCTACACTGCTGTCCAGCCTGGCACAGGCCACACGGCCAGCAAGACCCCAGGGACATGCTCTTGAAGGGTGTCGGGAGGGCCGCACGGGGTCAGCGGGCCCTGCTGGGTCCGCCCAGGGGAAGGGGCAGCTGCTCAAGGTGGAGCAAAGCGGGGAAGGAAACACAGAAAGCATCCAATGAGTGGCCTGTGGTTTGTGCCTCAGGGCAGTCGTCTGCTTTGGCCTTTAATGGGCTCCACCCACCAGCCCTTCCCACAGCACCTGGGGACAGGGGTGTTGGGGCTGACAGAGCTGGTCTCTGGCCCAGGCTTTAGGACATAGCGAAGCCAGGCATCCCCAACAACGACACGATCCACTAGGATGGAATCCCAGACGTGTTGCTTAGCGCTGTTCTACTCTTCTCATCTCCTTCGACTAGAGCAGCTTGAGTGCAGGCTCTGCCCCAGCTCCCCCTGCGGGAAGCAGTGTGGTCCCTGGCCCGCTGTCGTGAGCGCCCCTCCTCAGAAGCGCTGCCCTGTCCCCATCCCGCACACACCTGTCCTGGCGTCACATCTGAGTTTCAGTTTCTCCCTAAAACTGAACATACATCAACCTGAAAACGGTCCATCCGTACATCAGGAGTATCTCAGAGGTTTGCTTTTACTAAGAAAAAAATAAGGATAGAAAAAATCTGAGTAAGATACCTGCAGATGACACAGTAAAACAGGGAAGCCGGAGAGGTAAGGATTTGGACAGAGAGAAGCAAAAGGAGATGAAGTCTGGATAGAGGGAAGGATTAGGGGGCTGAGGGACCGTGAGAGAGCTGGGGCCCGGCACGGTGGCACAGCCTCCCAACGCACGTCACCTGTGTCCCTTCCACCCAGCCTGCAGGACACAGTGCTCCGAGTGAAAACATCTTTTCTCTTTCAGAATTCAAGATGTTACCTCAAAGTCAACATCACCTGCGATCCAGGGTCTCGACATGAAACGCCATGAGCTGGTGTTGCGAGGACAGCCCCGACACTCAACTTGGAGCTCGCTTTCGTCCACGCACACACTCTCACACTGCTTAGAAAGAAAGTTCCAGAATTGCGCTGTGCATCAAAGTCAAAGCAAGGAAATAAATATTGCTGGAGGCTTTTAATTGGGAAGGCGAAGCTTTGAGTGAGAGTCGATGGCAGAAGCACAAAGTCCCTTCACAATGTAAAGACAGAGTGGCCATCAGCGGGAGGAACACACTAAAGAAGAAAAAAGAAGGGGGAGAAGAAAAGGGACAGGAAAGCTCTGCTCGAAGCAGGTGAGTGATGGCCGTCGGGACGTGCCTTGTGGAGGAGCCTGGAGACGAGCGCAGGTCTGCTGCCGCAGTGGCGGGGCGCGCACGGCCGGGCAGCGCTGTCAGCGAGGCCGGGCCCCCAGGGCTGAGGGGCACAGTGAACCAGTGAGATGAATTTCACCCGCCCATCCTCCCATCTCGTGACCATCCACAGGGACAAGGCCACCGCGGTCTGGGCCAGGCTTCCACTTCACGGTCCCCTCAGTCGGCTGAACTGGGTGCCAACTGCCTGGGCCTGGCACCCCGTCTCTGAGGCTTTGTCCCCACTGTCCAAGGGAGGGACCCGGGGCTCACACGTGCATGGTTCTTACCTGGGCTGCAAGCAGGTCCAGAAGGAGCCCCGCCCCTTCCCGCCCCACAAATGTGAGGGGCCACTCTAGAGCCATGGGGACCAGCCCTGTATCTCCAGACTGGGGTGCGCTGGAGAAGTGAGGGTATACTCATGATTACCCAGGGCAATGGGCACAGCCTGGGCTCGGTGAGACCCCAGCCCCAGCCCTTCCCTGGCCGGCCCGGCAGGTGCTCATCAGTCCCCATTCTGCTCTGTGGGTGACAGTGTCCTGAGGGGGGGACAGGCGGAGGCTGGGGACAGGGAAGAGCCGAGGGTGGCACTGGCCGTCTCTCTAAATCCTCAGCACGGCCCCTCCTGGCGTGGTCACTAATGCAGGTGTGACAATTGAAACGGGAACAGCCAGATTGTGTGGGAAGGGATCAATCAGACAGAAAGAGATGTCGTGCCAGACAGGGGCCCGGACAGCCCTGCCATGCCAGTGCTCAGCGCTCCAGCTGCGGACCACCAGGTCCGGGTGGCAGAGAGCAGAGGAGCCGGGCAGGGCTTGGGCAGGCCCCCACGCACGAGCCGCGCAGGAGCGGATCAGCCGTGGCCAGCTGGGCCAGCGGCCCCCGTGCTGGGGTGAGGCAGGGCATGTGGAAGGCAACACGGTACAGTTGGTGCTGAGTAACCAACCACCCAAAACTTAGTGGCTGGAACAGTGACAACTGATTCAGCGTGTGATTCTGTGAGTCAGCAGCTTAGCGAGACTCCACTGAGTGGTTCATCTTTTCCCAGCCGGCTCTGCCTTGGTCAGTGGTTGCTGGCCGGCAGCTGGGCGGCTGCTCCTAAAGCTTGGCCGGCCCTCAGCTGGGTGACAGGGCAGCCAGGCCACCTGCAGTGCAGGACAGTGTGGACAGGGAGGGGGAGGAAGACGCCAGAACAATAACCCCACCACATTCTACCAGCCTCGGGGAACCTCCGCCCAGAGGCAGGGGTGGAGAAACAGACCTGGCTTTGGTGGCGGGACAGCCGGGGAAGGTGGAGCAGAGCCACAGCCGTCCCTGCACAGAGCGCAGTGCTGTGAGGCGATGCCCAGCAGCCTGCTCGTCAGGGCCAGAGAAAGTGGTGAGGACGCAGCCTCTTTTGGCAATCTATTTTATTTTTAATTTAAAACGTTGGAGGGAGTCGGGAAGAGGTAGCTCCTCTGACAGTTTTTGCCTAGAGACCAAGAATAAAATCTTAGACCAATGGAGTAGATCTTTGTTTCAGGTGTTTATTTTTTCTTTTATTTGTTGATGAAATCGACTGAATCCAGGAGTAATTTTCCTTCGTCTGTTTTCAAACAGGCTTTAAAAGGCCGTGCCCTGGACTCGCCCTCGGCAGGGCCACGACCACAGCTTCAGACCGAGGGGGCTATGTGTGTTCAGCACAGTGGCATTTGATGGGTGTCTGGGGGAGGCTTTTATGTCTAAAATTCAAAGGCCTGGATGCATGAGAGATCAGAAAGGGTGCATGTGGCAGAGGCTGGGAGAGACTTGAAGATGCTGGGATTCTTCTTGTTTTCTCCAAATGCACTAAACTTATCACGGCAAAATGAAGAGACTTCATTGCTTTCTAAATCCAACCTATGAAACCCTCGACAGCGGACAAAGCTATGTTTTTTCTTGGATAAAACAAAATTCTTCTATTGATTTCGTTTTGTATTTAATTTGAATAAATCAGATTTTTAATATGCATTTAGTATGATGAATGATTCACCATTCCATGGAGGAAAATGCTAAGGGATGCTGGAATCCCTCTGGCCTGCCAGGGAACAAGTTCTCAGTGTGTTAACGAACTGCAGTTAAAAACACAACCCCTCCAAATTTCAGAGCAGAATGCCCAAAACTATGGAAGTCCCCAAAATCCCAGAAAATGCTCCTGCAGGTGCTGTGTGCAGCCAAAGAGGGGCCTCTTCTCCCCAACTCTTTCCCCACTTTCCGAAGATAGCTCCAGACTTAGGGTCCAGGACCATGGTTGGTCACTTACACAAATGTCCCCAAGCGATGTTCGTTCTTCCTTTCAGTTTTGTTCCCTGAGGTGACAATCATAACAATCTCCCCTGGGCCGTGTCAACACAGGGCTTGATGCTGGGGAGTGGAGGCTTCCTTGTCCGGGCGTAACCCCGCTTGCTGCCTCCCCAGTGCATATCCTGGCACCTGGCACCCAGGAGGCCCAAGACTGGAATTCAGCAGATCTCAGTTACAGAGTCATTGAGCTTCGCCAATAACTCAGTTTAGAGAAAGTCACTTTCTCTGTCTGGGGCCCCGTCCCTTGACTGTGAGATGAAGACAGGACAGTGACCTGCGCTCCACCCTCTGCTCTGGGACCCTCTCTCGGGACCACCCTGTCGCCAAGTTATTAGACGGAGTGAAGCCCTTTAGCTCTCCCAAGGTTCATCTTGGACTCTAGAGCCAAAGCAGTCATGGAAATGGTCTTACTCTGTTCCCCCTCCCATTCTGGTGGGTAAACTGAGGCTCAGAGAGGTGAAATGGCTTCACAAAGTGGCCCAGCTCCTCAGATGAAGGGCTTGGAATGGGCTGGCCGGGCTGGCCCCCGCACCAGCCCCTCTCCAAGCCTGCGGTTGGGTGGGGGCGGGCATCTCCCATCCCAGGAGCAGGGCACCTGTGGGAGCCGGAGGACCCACCAGCCCCTTAGAGGACAAGGATGATGCTGGGAAATAACCAGGGGTGGGGCCTGAAGCTTGTGTAACTTGCGGGGGTCCTCTTTGTAAAGAGAATCCAAAATGACAAACACAAAGTCGGGCATGGGCCCTGTAGGGGCCTGAAGCTTCCTGCAACACTGGTCCCCTGGTAGATCCACTCTGCAAGTAACGGGAGGAGGGAGGAGCTGCCCAGGAGACAGCCCCACCAGCGCAGGCTGGGGACATCGTCCCTGCACAGGAGCCCAGGAGCCCCGGGAGGAGGAGCACAGAGCCCGGGTCAGGGCTGGCCTCTCCCTGACCACAGCCAGGTCCAGAGCGTCAGATGTGCCGCCCGGTGGCAGGAGGGAGGGAGACAGACCTGAAACCCTCCGTGCCCATGTCCAATCCCAGACTAACCGTGTACACGGCCCAGAAGTCACCTGGTGATGGCAGTACGCCCACCTACGCTGGATAACCAGGGATGTTCTCTCTCTGGGCCTCCCTACGGAATATTTCTGGGGACACCAGCCAAAGAACCACTCTGGCTCCGACAGCATCCGACCAGGGCACAGCCCCGCCCGCCGGACAAGCCCCTCCGGCCCTCTCCCCAGGTGCCACGCAGTTTCCTCGTGTGGCCTCCCCGCTGCAAGGAGGAATTGCCCGAACCTGTTCAACGTCAGGCGTGGTCCTGGGGTCTTGCTGACGCCAGCAACCACCCCACGACCACAGCTGCCCAGGCGAGGAGCAGGGGCTGCAGTGCCCTTCCCAGCTGGGCCTCGACGTTAACCGTAGCCTTAGCCCACCGCTCGCTTGAAAAGGAGAAGAAAGGGACGGAGAGAGGAAGGGGGTTATCCTCTGGAGACTGCGGGAGAGACGCCCAAGGCTGCGCACCCCTACAGATGCCTGCGGGTGCCTCCCCTCAGTGTCCACGCTGTGGGCTTAACGACCCGGCGCACCCATGGTGCGGCCAGGGAGGGCCTCCTGGCCCAGGGCTTTGTGCGGCCCTGGGGCCACCCCTGCCCCCACACACTGGCTCCAGCTGATGCTGCCCGGACCCTGCCTTCCCCCTGTCTTCCTTCCCCCTGCCTTCCCCCTGCCTGCCTTCCCCCTGCCTTCCCCCTGCCTGCCTTCCCCCTGCCTTCCTTCCCCCTTCCTTCCTCCTTCCTTCCCCCTGCCTTCCTTCCCCCTGCCTTCCCCCTGCCTTCCTTCCCCCTGCCTTCCTTCCCCCTGCCTTCCTTCCTCCTGCCTTCCCCCTGCCTTCCTTCCCCCTGCCTTCCTTCC
>VSMD01135616.1:0-18183 GCA_008750895.1 Mirza zaza | reverse complement strand
AAAAAAAAAAAAAAAGAAAAAGAAAGACGTGGCTGTAAATCCCAAAGTCAGGGGTCTGTGTAATTATTAAATTCAACAAAACTTAGAGTTATTTTCAGGAGAATATTTTTCTCTTTTCTTGCTGATCATGGAAAAAAATGTGCACACAGCTGCCTGAATTCTTTGGTCATTTTTGGACATTACAAGCAGTAATTAAAAGGTAACATCAACATAACAGTAAAAAACTAAGTTGTCCTGACATCCACACTGTACCAGCTGAGCCCTGCTCAAGATAAGGAAGAGGGCTCAGCACACCGGGAACCACATTGTACCACCTCTCTGGAGCAATGCCACTGTGCAGTCACTAGGCAGCGCCCTGTGTTTATCTGGAGGCCAAGATAGTGGAGGGGCCCTCTTGTAGCTCAGATAGGATTGGCTCAGGGGGAGTGTGGAGTGCTGGACATCTCTCACCTGCCCTTCCCCATGGGACATTCTCTCACCTGGCCAAGTGGGTAGCCTCACTTCCTTCTTTTTGTTCCGTGTCTTCTATCACTTCTCTGTTGAATCCCACTATTCTCTCTCAGACGAGGCGGCCACAGGTATCTACACACAATATTTGATCCTCCCTGACAGAAGCATGTACCAGCTGCTTCAGGTCCAAACCTTGGCTGCTCCTCACAAATCACTTCTGGTCTTACTATGTGGCCCAGGGTGATTTCTAACTCCTGGACTCAAATGATCCTCTTGTCTCAGCTTCCCAGACACTGGGGATTATAAGTGTGCACCACCTCACGCAGCTTGAAATTATTAAAAGAAAATGTACTTATTAGTAATTTTGGATGGAAACAAATCTATTGGGTGCCAGTTCTCATGGTACACGCAACAGAAACATCTTGTTTCCCTGAAAGACTCTCACTTTGAACAGAAGTACCATCCAGTGGCAAGAGGCAGAATGGCCTCTGGACATTCAGCAATGAGGTCATCTCCTTATGACAAAGTAAAGTTAAAATATAGGGATTTTCCATCTTATTACCTTTTCATTTACCTCTGCAGATGCTGGTTAACCTCCACACATTTGATTTTCAAGCATCTGATGTTACATAAGGCCCACAATAAGAAATTTCAGTTCACTATCTTGTATTGTTCCAATGCTTTCCCCAAAGACTTTAAGAGGCACTGCTTTTTCATTTATAGAGAATTTAGTTTTTACCTGCCGTTGTCCTGTGTGCATACTCATGTCACAATCTGTCTCCAAATAGCACCCTTATTAACAAACTCCCTAAATTTTCCAATAGAGTAACATGGGGAAAAATGCATTAAACATACATGCTGGCCTACAGTGTATGAAAGAGGAAAGAAATGACAAAAAATAATCATATAGAAAACGATAAAATTTTATTAGATGTTAAAATGAGTCATTGTATATGCTACATCAAACCAAAATCTGAAAATGACATTTCCATAATATTGTAAACTTCGTTACTCACATTTATTCTATAATAAACACTTCCACAAAATAATTTTCATTCTACTGTAAAAAATATTTTAGGCACTTTCACTGAATAGTATTTCGCAAACATTTTAAACAGTCATACTTTGATGAGACATATGTGTGAAGCCAACAAAGGAATAAAGCTATTAACATGAGAAAAATTGGGGAGTTTCCTAACCAAATGGGGGGGGGGGTTCAGGAACAAACACTCAGTGTTACTTGAAAACTCAGACTACATTGTGTGATACTGAATACTAGTACCTTTTACACCTCTGCATTCCCTCTTCCTGTTCTGCCCACCTGGGTGAGCCAACAATGCCTGAGTGCTCCTCTCTCCTTTGGCAGCAGCTGGAAATCAAAACACACATGGGTACTGGACCTCCACCCACCTTTTAATAATCTTAACACCCCAAGCCAGTCACACATTCCAGTTCCTGGTTATTTTTGGTCCAGCTGGAAGACTATTCTGCTTCCCTCAGAAAGCCTCACTGTGTGAAAAAAGTTCTCTTCTCTCTTCGGTGTACAGCATCCATCTCAATATCCAAGCCAAATGTTTAGTGCACATCAATCAAGTTCCCGGGCAATGGTGAAAAGTTCAACTTAGGAAAAGTGTTATAATATAGGTAGGTCCTAGTTTACCTAGCCAAACAAAGTTCCTATTTCCTCTGCTTATTCATGAAAGGAAATGCATGAACGGTAATATGTAAATATTATGTCACTGAGTACTCCAAGGACAAAAAAACACATGTTATTCTTTTTATCCGTACTGCCCACATACTTTTATTTCATAATAACTTCTATATTGCTATATGTGCATTTCTGCTTAAGGAAAATGAAGGTGCATGTCATGGGGTTCTGCTTCACACATGAGAGAAGCATGCAGAAATATAATAATACAGTGCATGTTCATCAACAATGATGCATGTTCAAGGATGTAGCAGTCTGAAGCTACACTGCTATACAATTTTCACTGGACTCCCATGAGTACTGCAGGGCAGAGTGTGGCGAGAATAACTTAAGTAGTAAGAATGATGACCCCAAATCATACTTACCTAAGTACATGTACCCAAAAGGATATGTTCTCTGTTTTCACCAAAAACATTGTTCTAGATGCTTCAACCATAAGGGCCTAATGGTATATTAGTATAGTCTGCTAGGAGGTATCCTCCTGAGGTGGAATAAAACAATGTTGCTAGAAACACTGTGATTCATTTATAGGTATGAAAAAAATACTAAACTTTCTTAGTTAAAATTGACAATTATTATATATTGTGAATAATATACTTGCAGATTGCAATGCCAAAAATTAGATGTGAATCCTCATTAAGAACATGCAATACTGGTAGTTTTTATTAAACTATCTACTCTGATATAAAACACAAATTTTTCATCGATCTTTGCTAAATGACAGCTATTGCCATTCCATGGAGGTGACAACCAGTATTGCTGCATTACTCAAACAACATAATTAGTCCTAAATAACACATTACTCTCTTCCCATAAAAATCCCAGTGTCCAGAGGTTGTGGCCTGTTCTTTGTGAGTTGGTAGAACATCTCATTCATGTAACCCTCTGTGTCCTCTTTCAGAAGTGTATATTAGGCATGAAGACTGGCACCCCAGTTTTACACCATTCTCTGTCCACCACCATCCTCTATAAATCAGACAGTATTTAATTGGAAAGGAAACGGCACAGTGGCTCACATCTGTAATTCCAGCATGCTGGGAGGACAAGTTGGGTGAATCACTACAATTCAAAGTTTGAAACCAGCCTGGGGAACATAGTCAGACTTTTCTCTCAAAAACAAATTGATAAAAGTCAGCTGGACCTGGTGTGGTATGCCAGTAGTCCCAGCTATGTGGAAGATAAGAGTGGGGAGGACAGTTGGAGCCCATGAATTAGAGGGTGCAGTGGGCTATGATCACACCACTGCACTTCACCCAGGGGAACAGAGCAAAACCCTGTCTCCACAAAAATCAAAATAAAAAATTAATCTCAAAAGGGAATGACATTTCTCTTCCAGGAAATGGGAAAGAAATGATTCTCAGTAATCAGCTAACACCTGTCATTCTATTGATTCTTTCCTACACACCACAGCAAAATACTGGTAAGGAAGGCATGTGAAGAGATTTCAAAGTTCAGGATGAAAGTCATAAAGTAGCCTTCTGAAAGAACATTAAATAAATATAATATAAACTAATATAACTGATCATGTCCATATGTCCTTGCATCTTTGATATGTATCATGTCATGAGGGTCAATGTATTTTGATTTATACCACTATGTAATATCATAGATTAATAGCAGAGAACTCAGGACTGACTTATTTCTTCTATACATCTTCAGATGGTCCACAGTAATGTTCCTTGGGTATTAGCCTCACCATAAACATTTCATTGGCATGGTTTCATTGAAGGTGTACCTTTTGATGTGTAGTGAGTGGTGAGACCTGGATAAAGCCCCTGCCACATACACTGCATGTATTTGATTTCTGTTTAGTATGGACTCTCTGATGTTGATTACTGATAGAACTCATGGTGAAGAGTTTGTACCCTGAGGGAGTGTGCAGAGTCTCTCACCAACGACTTCTGTGATGCTCAGCAAGGCATGAAATGTGACTAAAAACCTTACTACATACCATTTATTTGTACGGTTTCTCTCCAGTATGGATTCTGTTCTGAGCTTTAAGGTTTGATTTTTTATGGAACGCCTTGCCACACTCATTACATTGGTAAAGTTTTTCCAGTATGGATTCTGTGATGAATTTTAGGGGTTGATTTCTCACGGAAGGCCTTGCCACATTCATTACATTTGTGAGGTTTCTCTCCAGTATGAGTTTGCAGGTGACGTGTAAGGAGTATATTTTCTCTAAAGGCCTTGTCACATTTATCACAATTGTAAGGCTCGATTTTTGGCAGAATAATTTGCCACACTGATTGCATTGGTAAGTCCTCTCTCCAGTATGCACACTCTGATGTCGTGCAAGGGTGGAATTGTAATGGAAGACCTTGCCACATCCGTTACATTCGTAAGGTTTCCGTCCTGTGTGGTTTCCGTGAACTTCAAGGTTTGTGTTCTGATGGACGACCTTGTCACACTCATGTTTGTAAGGTTTCTGTCCAGTATGTGTTTTCCTGATGCATTGTAAGAGATCTCTTGTATCTAAAGCACTTGCCACATTCATTACACTTGTAACGTTTCTCTCTAGTATGAATTCTAAGATGAACTCGTAGGGATGATTGTACCTGAAAACCTTGCCACAATACTTGCATTTGTAAGGTTTATCTGCATTATGGATAACCTGATGTTTATGAAGCCCCCAACGCAAACCAAATCTTTTGTCAAATTTGTAACATTTGTAAGGTTTCTCTCTCAAAATAATCATCTGATGATATTTAAGTTGTGATATTTGACGGAATCCCTTGCCACATCCATTGCATTTGTAAGGTTTCTCTCCCAAACAGTTCATGTGATGATTTTTAAGTTTTGTTTTTTGACGGAATGCCTTGCCACACCCATTGCATTTGTAAAGTTTCTCTACAGTATGAAATGAATTGTAAATAAAGGGCTTGCTACATTCACTACATTTGTAAGGTTTCTTTCTAGTATGAATTGTCTGATATTGTCTAAGGTATGAATTACACCTAAAGACCTTGCCACATTGATCACATTTGTAATCTCTCTCTGCATTATGGATACACTGATGTGTATGAAGCTTTGAACGAAAACTAAATTTTTTGCCATATTCATAACATTGATAAGGTTTCTCTCCAAAATGGATTGTGTGCTGTTTTTTTTTTTATTTCAGCATATTATGGGGGTACAAATTTTAAGGTTTCAATAAATGCCCTTTCCCCCCCTTGTGTGCTGTTAAGGTGTGCTTTTTGACAGAAGATCTTGCCACACTCATTGCATTTGTAAGGTTTCTCTCGAGTATGAATTGTCTGATGTCGAGATGGGTGTATATTTTCAGTGAAGACTTTGCCAGGCTCATTGCATCTGTACGGTTTCTCTCCACTATGGATTCTCTGATGTCGCAGAAAGTCTGAATTTTGCCTGAAGGCCTTGCCACACTCTTTACATTTGAATGGCTTCTTTCCAGTATGGATTACCCCTTCGTTAGGAAGGCTTGAAGACACACTAAAGGCTTTGCTGTGCTCATTACCTGTGTAAGGTTCTTCCTTAATTGTGTGCTTTCTGTTCCTCTCTAACTATGGGAGAACTGACAAAATCATTCTTATATTTATTAAATCTGTGGGTTTTCGGTTTAGAAGTAAGGTTTTCAAGTGGTGAAAGTGAGGTAACAGGGTTGATAGTCATCTTAACTTGATTATATTCATAAATTTTCCCTTCAGCTTGAAATAGCTGCATTTCAGGCAGATGGAACTGAAAGCTTAATCCAAGTTCAGTTTTAATGGGCTTGTTTCCTGCATCATTTCCCAAGACACAGCTCCTCCCTAGGAAAGGAAGAAGAGTGATACTTGAACCTATGGATCTGGCATTCCTAGAGTCTGGGAAAAAGACTAGCATGTGCCCCACCTGACTCCCATATAGAGAGGAATATCAGCATAGTTTGGATATCACACTGGCAACGCTGAAAATGTAAAGAGGTGAGGTGATCCCAGTGGGGGGTTTTCAGCAGCCAAGAGGATTAGGAGTAAGTTTCGGAGAGATTATGAACAGTGAAATACAACGAAACCCCAAAGCTTCTGAAAATAGCAGGGATGAGCTTCTTAGGGAAAATAAGACATTTAAAGGAAGCTGCTTATACACTAGTAATAGTACATGAAAATAGCCAACAAAGACAGATACATTACCAGAAAAGGAATGAGTGCTCTTAGATCCTTTACAACAAGCTGATGAGTAAAGGTCTCCCACTGCACTATTTTAGGACAGAGAGAGTGGGACAGGTGGTGGTTTTACTAATGCCCAACCTAAACTAAAAATTACAGGGCTGACAAAAGACAGGGAATTATGCCCAAATAAAAGGAACAAAATAAATTCCCTGAAACAAAACCTAAAGGAACACAGCCTTCTGAATTTGTTGACAATTAAAGTAACTGTCCTAAGACGCTTAATGAGCTAAAAGATAAAAGAGATACAGAACGATATGAATGCAGGAAATGCGTACCAAAAGAGGAGACTATCAAACACAAGGCAAACTAGTGACAAAAAGAAATCCTGGACTGCAACACGATTAATGTAGTGAAGATTAATGGGGGTGGGGGTGGGTGGGGAGGAGATGCAACAGCAGACCAAATAAGAAAGAAGAAAGAATGAGCACATTCAAAGATAGGTTATTCAAAATTGTCACTTGCAAAGAGGAGAAAGAAATAATGAAGAACAGCACCGGAACCATTATAGATTTGGGGGATACTCTGATATGGAACAATATACAACTATGGGAGTTTCATAAGGAGAAGACACAGGACTGGAAATCACATTTAAAGAAATAATGTCCAAAATGTCACACACTTGAGAAAAGAAATGGATACGCAAATCCAAGAAGCTTCATTGTGCTAACTGAAAGTAGCCAAGGATACTCACAAAGAGATAGATTATAAACAGATTATCAAAAGTCAGAAACAAAGGCATAATCATGAAAGTAACAAGAAAAAAAGAGACATGTCATATGCAAAAGAAAGTATATAAAATCATGTGCATTTTTCAGCAGAAACCTTGCCTACTAGAAGGCAGTGGGATAATACCTTCATAGTTCTTAAGGAATAAAAATTTATCAAGTAACAATACAATATTTAGTGAAACCCTCTCGCAGAAATAAAAGAGAAATTTAGACTTTCCTAGTGAAAGAGCTGAGATAGTTCTTCTGTACTGTCGACCTGTTGGGAGAGAAATGGTATATGATGTTGGTATAGAAATTAGTATAGAATGGTATAGAAATGAGTCCTTCAGTATCAAAAGAATGCTAGACAGTAACTCTAACCCTTAAGAAAATATAAAGTTCTCCACCCAAGGTTAATAAATGATCAAATATACAAATATGTAGTATTGTGCTTTTCACTTGTAACTCAACATTAAATTCTTTCCCAGCATTGGAAATATAGTGTAATACTATATTTTTTATTTATACATATATATATAAATGTAACACAAGATTTATAGAATAATTTCTGACAGCAATAACACATGAGAGAATTATAAAGGAGTGTTTTTCTGCATAACTGATGTGAACCTGTTAACATTTTAAAATAGAATGTTATACATTTACAATGTTGCATGTAATTGTAATGCTAATGACAAAAACCAAAAATCTATGCAAAATACAAAAAAAAAAGAAAGATAAGATGGGAATCAAAGCTTATCACTACCAAAAAATCAACTAAACACAAAAGAAGTCAGTAAGAGAGAAATGAAGGATGAATCTAGATGTTATAGGTTATACACATTATATGTGACAAAATGGCAATAGTAATACCCTCCCTATAACCAATTACCTTAAAGGGTTTAACTTTGCAATCAGAAGAAAACAGGAGCCGGGCGCACTGGCTCATGCCTATAATCCTAGCACTCTGGGAGGCCAAGGCGGGAGGATCGCTCAAGGTCAAGAGTCCGAAATCAGCCTGAGCATGAGCGAGACCTTGTCTCTACCAAAAATAGAAAGAAATTAATTGGCCAACTAAAGATATTTAGAAAAAATTAGCCAGGCATGGTGGCACATGCCTGTAGTCCCAGGTACTCGGGAGGCTGAGGCAGAAGAATCGCTTGAGCCCAGGAGTTTGAGGTTGCTGTGAGCTAGGCTGACGCCATGGCACTCTAGCCCGGGGAACAGAGTGAGACTCTGTCTCAAAAAGAAAAAAAGGCCAGGGGCGGTGGCTCACGCCTGTAACCCTAGCTCTCTGGGAGCCCGAGGTGGGCGGATCATTTGAGCTCAGGAGTTCGAGACCAGCCTGAGCAAGAGCGAGACCCCATCTCTACTATAAATAGAAAGAAATTAATTGGCCAACTACTATATATAGAAAAAATTAGCCGGGCATGGTGGCACATGCCTGTAGTCCCAGCTACTCGGGAGGCTGAGGCAGCAGGATCACTTGAGCCCAGGAGTTTGAGGTTGCTGTGAGCTAGGCTGACGCCACGGCACTCACTCTAGCCTGGGCAACAGAGTGAGACTCTGTCTCAAAAAAAAATAAAAAAAAAAAAAAAAAGAAAGAAAGAGACATTGCAGACCCAATGTCCCGGACTGAAAGAGATGGTTAGGGACAGGTCCGAGGTCTGTGTGTTTCCACCAGAGGCCAGTGGCCCTATGCTCCTCTCAAGATAAAAGACGAAAAGGTGGAGGGGGGAGCGATGACATTAAGATGTTTTGGGATAAATGTGGTGTCCCATGGTACTTACCTGATTGTGGGTGAGGCCTGTTGGGCCATGTTGACTGCCAGTAACCACGGTTCCTATCACTTAGTGCATTATAGGCATTCATATTTTGGCTGCTTGTGGCACAAAGCATCACTGCAACCTGAAGGGTTATACTCACAGCTAACAATCTGAGCCGAAACAGTGAGGTGTATCTACTATCCTGCCACCTAAGCTACCCAAGCCCCAGTGGGTTGTCTAACAAAGAAGTATTGCATAGTAGTTAGAAAAAAATGACAATATTCTTTTTTTTTTAATTTTTAAATTTTCACTTTCTACTATTTTTTTTTTTACCTTCCTCTTCTACAGGAGACAATACTTTCTTAATTCAGAGCTTGCTACAGATAAAAATGCTATAATCCACCCTGTCCCAATGTATCAGCTCAGACTGGGTACTGATAAAGACCTTTGGGACATGGGAAATAACAGTGAATGGTCCCAGGCTGAATGGCAAGAACACGTAGGTAGGAAGCCAAAGAAATGTCCCAGATACGGTCAAACAAAAACAGTTGGCCCTATAGATGACACCAACTAATAAAAAGGAGACCCAGCAGCTAGTAGGCCTCTAAGGGAATAGAAGACAGCATGCACCCCCTACCTGGGTGTTCTTTTAACTCTTAGTCAAGGTGAGCAGAACAATAGAACTCAAAATTTGGCTTACAGAGTAAACATTTGGTGCCCACTCCATGGGAGGTAGCTGGAGGTACCTGTTTTAACTTTGCTGACTCTGTGGCAAAATGTTAAAACACAACTAACAAAACCTTAGTGGTCTGCTTCTTTGACACAACACATTCCTTTAATTACATGGTTGACCCATCATGATGACAAAAACAAGGGCTAGACTAGTGCTAGCCTTCTCTGCAGGGGTTCATGAACAACACTATATGGGAGAAAATGAGCTCTTGCAACTATGCCATCAATAAGACTTGGATGGTGAATGCCAATGCTTCTGTTGAGAAGCAATGTATACAGCAAAGACAGGTATTAGATAAATAAGCTGGATTAGAATACATGCAAGGAATAAGACAACTGTAAGTAAAAACCATATAGAAAAACAAAAGATCATTTTACCATAGTTGAACATGAACCAGAGGATATATTTTTCAATACAATAAACCGAAAAAGATATTTCCATTGCCTTTGAGAAAATACCCTTCTAGAAAAGTTGCTTAATCGTATTTATTTTACAATAGACCTTCCCACACATTAATTTTCATTGAAATAGCATAAAAATATCTTAGCCAACTAAATATCATTTCACAAACATTTGTAACAATCATACAGTCTAATGTGACCTATATGTGCACCAGGAAAATGTAGTTAATCCCATAATGAAAACTGGGGTCCTTTAAAACCAAAAAGGCAGGAATTTCCAAGAATTAACATTCTGTGGTGCAGTAAAGAGTCAGACTACATTTTTCATGTTTGACGACTAACGTCCTTTAAGCTTCTACACACCCTCTTCCTGTTACATCCATCTGGACAAACTGATAATACCGTGTTTCCCCGAAAATAAAACCTACCCATAAAATAAACCCTAGCAGGATTTCTAAGCATTTGTGCAATATAAGCCCTACCCTGAAAATAAGACCTAGTGATGGGCGTGGCTACACAGCGCATCTGCACAACCCATGCATTTTGTCGCAGAGCAGTAAAGACTAGCAGCCCTTCTCATCTGCCCCATGATAGCTCTATGGCTCGACATAAGAGATTGGGGCCAAAGGTTCTAAAGGAAAGAGACTCGCAAGAAATTCAGGATGGAATTCGGGGTTTGGAGAGTTATGATGTTCCAGAAGATGACGACTTAACTCTATTTGAATAAATGTAGATTGTTGTACTGTACTTAAAAAAAAAAAAAAACCACATCCCCTAAAAATAAGCCCTAGGGTGTCTTCTTGAGGAAAACTAAATATAAGACCCTGTCTTATTTGCAGGGAAACATGGCACCAGCTGGAAGTTCAAAGAACGTGTGGGTACCACCATCCCAACCACACCCTGTAACAACCATAGCAACCTGAGCCAGTCACCTATTGTGGTTCTCTCAAGCCATTTTTGCACTAGCTTGGGAAGCCTACTATGCTTTCCCCAGAATTTTTTTTCCCCTTAACTTTTGGAGAAGTAGCAATTGTCATTCAATGGAAAATGTAGCCACCATTTCCCCTGCATTATTTCTACCACATAATCCATCTCTAATAACCTATTAATCTCTTCTCATAAAGACCCCATGTCCTAAGGCCTTGGCTTATTCTCTTTCATGGTCAGTTGATAAAGCATTTCTTTCATTTAACCCAAAGTTCATTCCTGTCAGGAGAAAGGCTCCCTGAACACAATAAGCATGATGACATCACAGTTTTACATTATTCTCCGACATGCTGATTCAGACAATATTTAAAGGGCAGAGTAATTCTTCTTCAAGGAACTTGGATAGAAAGGATCCTCACCTAATGAGGAATGTTCACTTTACTGATTCTTGTCCAGAGACTACCATGAAAGGCGTGTAAGGATGCGTAATAGTAACAGATTTCAAAGTTCATGTTAGAACTGTCATAAATAGGAATGTACCCTTTTGAATAAACCTCAAATAATGAAATAATGTATAACCTAAAGAAAACTGGCTATTTCCAAAAGTCCTGCCAACTTTGATATATTGTATCATAGGTTTTAACATATTTTGTCTTATAATTGTTCTGCAGTATATAATCTGAAAAGGTATTTTTATAGATAGAGATGGAATTATTCTTCCTAGAAATCCTCTGATGTTCTATAGTTTTGACATAGGGCTAATAGCCTCAGAAGGCACTTTACAATTGTGTGGTTTCATCAAAGATGTTTATTTTGATGTTTAATGAGTTACAAAACCAGGATATTCATGACAAATACCATTTATATAATTCCTCTTCAATATGAAAGCTCTAATGTCAAAGCTTGAACTCACACTGAAGAGTTTGCTATACTTATAGCATTTGTAAAAAGTGTCTCAAAAATGAATTCCCTGATGTTGTACGAAGAGTGAACTGTGACTGAAGACTTTGCCACACTCATTACATTTGTAAGGTTTTTCTCTAACATGGATTTTCTGATGTCTAGTGAGGTGTGAATGCAGACTAAAGGCTTTGCCACACTCATTACACTTGAATGGTTTTTCTCCCGTATGAATTCTATGATGTAAAGCAAGGTGTGAAGTTTGAGTGAAGACCTTGCCACATTTATTACATTTGTAAGGTTTCTCTCCAGTATGAATTCTGCCATGATTGGTAAGGTGTGAACTGTGACGGAAGACCTTGCCACATTTATTACATTTGTAAGGTTTCTCTCCGGTATGAATTCTCTGATGAACTGCAAGGGTGGCAGTTCTACTGAACACTTTGCCGCATTCATTACACTTATATGGTTTCTCTCCAGTATGAATTCCCCGATGATTTGCAAGGAGTGTGGGTTGACTGAAGACTTTGCCACATTCATTACACTTGTATGGTTTCTCTCCACTGTGAATTCTCTGATGACTTGTAAGGTTTGCTTCTTGACTGAAGACTTTGCCACATTCATTACATTTGTAAGGTTTCTCTCCAGTATGAATTCTCCAGTGTCGTTGAAGGTGTGAATTACGACTGAAAACTTTGTCACATTCCTTACATTTATACGGTTTCTCTCCAGTATGAACTCTACAATGAATTGCCAAGTTTGATTTCTGATTAAAGGCCTTGCCACATACATCACATTTATATTGTTTCTCCCCAGAGTGGACTGTCTGATGTATACTAAGGTGTGTGACATAAATGAAAGATTTACCACACTCAGCGCATTTGTAACGTTTTTCTTTAAGGTGTCCTTTCTGGTTTTCTGGGAGTAATGAAGAATAGATGAAATCATTCCCATGTTGATTAGAAATATGAAAATTGAGCTCAGAAGAAATTCTTTGCGGTGCTGAACCTGAGGAACCACTGTTGACAGACTTCTCAACTTGATGACAAACATTCCCATTAGCTTGAAATATGTGCAGTTTAGGTGGATGTGACTGAAAGCTTAATTTAAACTGATTTTTAATAGGCTTGTTTCCAGCATCCTTTGTATCACAATGGTCTTTACTACCAGTAAAATTTTCTTTTCCTGTCAAAGGTACCATGTTGTAATTTTGTTCATTATCTCTCCACTGAAGCTCAAAGTAATGGACATTTTTCTGAATTTCCCTGAAGCAAAAATCTGTTATGGGATGGCTTTCTTGTCTTTCCAACATCACTGTATGAAATACTTCCCCTGTGGTACTTTCCCCTGTTGAGGGTAATTCCTTGATCACACATTTAGGAGAGATATCTAGAAGATATAAAGATCCATAGGTTTCCTATTAACTACAAATAGTTAAGTAAATATTTAATATTGAAATGTATAATGTTACATAAAAGTAATACTTATGTTAAACTTCCTAACCATGATCATCAACATTTGGGAACACAAAAGGAATAGAATTCTTTATTTATTTATTTTTTTTAAGACATCATCTCACTCTGTTGCTCCAGGCTAGAGTGCCATGGCGTCAGCCTAGCTCACAGCAACCTCAAATTCCTGGGCTCAAGTAACCCTCCTGCCTCAGCCTCCCCAGTAGTTGGGACTACAAGTATGTGCCATCATGCCTGGCTAATTTTTTCTATATACTTTTAGTTGGCCAATAAATTTCTTTCTATTTTTAGTAGAGACAAGGTCTTGCTCTTGCTCAGGCTGGTTTTGAACTCCTGACCTCGAGTGATCCACCCACCTCGGCCTCCCAGAGTGCTAGGATTACAGGTGTGAGCCACTGCGCCCAGCCCAGGAATAGAATTCTTTAAGAAAGAAAGAGTCATTACATTTAATTCAAATTAATTCTAGGGAACCCTACTTTCTAACATCATGACCAAACATTCACATTGCACAAATATATATAAGGCTGAAACAAACAGTATTTTTTCCACTGTGACCCCAAAGTACACAACAATTTCCAGAAATATGCCACTGTCTCATAAATGAAGAGAAAAAATATATTGCACGTATTTACAGAATATTTACTATGCACGAATAAATGCTAAAAGACCATACAATATACTGTACTGGTAAATAATCCACAACAAACTAGGATAATCTAAATAAAGGGTAATTCTGAATTATAATAGCAGTGAGAAAATAAGATTAATAAAACAATGTTAACAAATACAATATTTTTCTAAATATCTGTCATAAAATTATCTACACCCACATAGAATAGGAATTTTGTGACATTAACAAGTGGTGCATTTCAGTTACATTGCACAACACATACTGAAAAATCATCACCTGTAAATCATAATAAAAACTAATTAAGCTGGGCATAGTGGCTCATGCCCGTAATCCCAGGTACTCGACAATCTGAGACAGGAAGATCACTTGAGTCCAGGAGTTTGAGACTTCAGTGAGCCATTACTGTACCACTGCACTCCAGCCTGGAATACAGACCAAGACTTCCTCTCTTAAAAATAAATTAATTAATGTGATACTGCAGTAATCCATAATAAAACAAACAAGCAAGTAATTATTAAACTTATTATACAAAGTTATAGTCTAACGAACTCTAAAGAATTCTTTTAAGAAAGCCAAATCCTCTATGTAGGAACCACCACATAATAAGAGGACTGGAATATATGTTAAGATCACTGATTTTTGATGTATGAGGTAAGGAAAATACATAGCATTATAAAGCATAAGAACTGAGTAACCAAGTGAGAAATTGCAATTGTGATTTCACAGTTGCAGTTATATAAGTCAATAGAGTAATTTCCTATATATGTAGTGCCCTTTAATTATCTAGTTTATTGGCCACAAAATATATATATTAATAATAGTATCTGTACTTGGAAAATTAATTAACTGACATCAGAGAAAACACTGTATGGCACAAACTGAAAATTAATTTTAGGCCGGGCGTGGTGGCTCATGCCTGTAATCCTAAGACACTGGGAGGCCGAGGCGGGCAGATTGCTCGAGGTCAGGAGTTTAAAACCAGCCTGAGCAAGAGCGAGACCCCATCTCTACTATAAATAGAAAGAAATTAATTGACCAACTAATATATATAGAAAAAATTAGCCAGGCATGGTGGCGCATGCCTATAATCCCAGCTACTCAGGAGGCTGAGGCAGGAGAATTGTTTGAGCCCAGGAGTTTGAGGTTGCTGTGAGCTAGGCTGATGCCATGGCACTCACTCTAGCCTGGGCAACAAAGTGAGACTCTGTCTAAAAAAAAAAAGAAACAAACTATAAAAAAAGAACCAGGCTGGGCACGGTGGCTCATGCCTATAATCCTAGCACTCTGGGAGGCCGAGGCGGGCGGATTGCTCGAGGTCAGGAGTTCGAATCCAGCCTGAGCAAGAGCGAGACCCCGTCTCTACTATATTAGAAAGAAATTAATTGGCCAACTAATATATATAGAAAAAAATTAGCCGGGCATGGTGACGCATGCCTGTAGTCCCAGCTACTTGGGAGGTTGAGGCAGCTGGATTGCTTGAGCCTAGGAGTCTGAGATTGCTGTGAGCTAGACTGACGCTATGGCACTCTAGCCTGGACAACAAAGCGAGACTCTGTCTCAAAAAATAAAAATAAAAAAAGAACCAAACTGAAATTCTGAATAAATGAATTGAAAATGGGAGGAAGGGAGAAAGAAGACCCAAAAAAACTAAAATCAAAAATGAGATCTCGGGAGGCTGAGGCAGGAGAATTGCTTGAGCCCAGGAGTTTCAGGTTGCTGTGAGCTAGGCTGACTCCACAGCACTCTAGCCTGGGCAACAGAGTGAGTCTCTGTCTCAAAAAAAGAAAAAAAAAAAAAAAAAAGAGAGAGGACATCAGCCACCAATAGGTGGCTCACACCTATTAACCCTTTGCACTCCGATGTCGATTAAAATTACTCTTTGAATGTATGAATAATTTGAAATATAAAAAAATCAAAATAAATAAGTTTGTATGAAAAGAAACTCCAGTTTTTTATTTTACTGCCAGCGCTTCGTAAAATCTGGGGTATTTAAAAAATTAAATCCCGAATAGAATAAAGGAATCGAGAAAAAAGCAAGCGAGTGCAAAGGGTTAATATAATCCCAGTACTTTGGGAGGCCCAGGCATAGGAGTGGCAGTGAGACCCTCATCTCTACAAAGAAATAAATGGCATGCAGTGGAAACAGACAAGTAAAATGATCTCTGTTCACAGAGGACATAACCTTATATATGGAAAATACTAAAGATTAAAAAGAAATGGTGAAATCACATATCTGATAAAGGGTTAACATCTAAAGAACTCCCACACATCAACAACAAAAATAAAAACCCAGTTAAAAAAAGGAGCCAAGGAACTGAATACACATTTCTCCAGAAATGATAGACAAATGACCCACAAGCATGTGAAAGATGCAAAACATAGCTGATCATTAGGAAAATACAAAGAAAAACCACAAGGAGATATCCCCTCAGACTCATTAACACGCTTGCTGTCAAAATTAATAGAAAATAAGCAGCGTTGGTGAAGATGTAGAGATGGAAAAGCCTTGTACACTGTTGTTGGGAATGGAAAATAGTAAAGAGCATATAGAAAAAAGAATCACGTTTCCTCACATAATTCAAAATTGAATGAGCATATGTCCTAAAACTTTAACTTTACAATACATACCAAAACAATGGAAAATAGAATCTTCAAGAGATATCTGTAAACTCATGCTTACAGCAGCATTATTCACAACAGTAAAGTGGTGAAACCAACTGAGATTGACATCTGAGTTGACAGATAAACAAAACGTGGTATATATACACAATGGAATATTATTCAGTCTTTAAAAACATGGAATTCCCACATACCACAATACTGATAAAATTGAGAACATTATGTTAAGTGAAATAAGCCAGGCATAAAAAGGCAAATATTGTCTGATTCTGCTTAAGAGGTATGTTAGTCAGATTCATATGAAGAAAAAGTATAATGGTAGTTTCCAGGGGATGAGTAAAGAGGGAAATAGGGGAGAGAAAGGTAGAGTTCAAATATTTATGGAAATAAATTGACTCTAAATTCAAACAGTAAGATAAATATGATATATTTTAATTCTGCTAAGCTAATACGATGGAAAATATTAGATCCCAAGGCTCTTCTCTGTAAAATGAAATGAATACAATTTTAAAATAAGAAATTTTTATTTTTTTAATTTTAAAATATAAAAAATAAAAAAGGAAAATATTAGAAAAGTTATATAACAAAATTTAAAAACCAAGACATGAGGTCAAGGGTACCACTACTAGGCCAGGCGCGGTGGCTCACGCCTGTAATCCTAGCACTCTGGGAGGCGTCGGATTGCTCGAAGTCAGGAGTTCAAAACCAGCCTGAGCAAGAGGGAGACCCCATCTCTACTATAAATAGAAAGCAACTAATTGGCCAACTAATATATATATATACACAAAAAATTAGCCGGGCATGGTGGCGCATGCCTGTAGTCCCAGCTACTTAGGAGGCTGAGGCAGTAGGATTGCTTGAGCCCAGGAGTTTGAAGTTGCTGTGAGCTAGGCTGATGCCACAGCACCCACTCTAGCCTGGGCAACAAAGTGAGACTCTGTCTCAACAACAACAAAAAAGAGTACTACTACTGTATAATTGGTAGTTACATAGTTGTTCATATGAATGAATGAAGATTAACATGCACTTATAAAAAATTAATAAATTTGACTGCATAATTATCACCAGGGAAACATAAGTCACCTTATAGAAAAAATAAGTAAATACAACAACAAAGGAGAATGGCTTGTATGGAAAGGCACTCTTAGTAGCAGCAAAGTGCAGAAACATTCTCTGGCAGTGACATGGAGACCCACGGAAAAGATCATCAGCAACGTAAGCAGCAAATAAGAGCCTGAGAACAATAGGACAGCACCTGGTGGTGGGTTGATGGGGACAAGGTAAACTTTATATGAAATTCAGATGGAAAGAAAAAGAGGGCACACAACAATCTTCACATGTTAACAACATAATTTCTAGAACTTCAAAAATTGTGGGGGGCCGGGCGCGGTGGCTCACGCCTGTAATCCTAGCTCTCTGGGAGGCCGAGGTGGGCGGATCATTTGAGCTCAGGAGTTCGAGACCAGCCTGAGCAAGAGCGAGACCCCATCTCTACTATAAACGGAAAGAAATTAATTGGCCAACTAATATATATAGAAAAAAAAAATTAGCCGGGCATGGTGGCGCATGCCTGTAGTCCCAGTTGGGAGGCTGAGGCAGCAGGATTGCTTGAGCCCAGGAGTTTGAGGTTGCTGTGAGCTAGGCTGACGCCACGGCACTCACTCTAGCCTGGGCAATAAAGTGAGACTCTGTCTCAAAAA
>VSMD01135615.1:0-73567 GCA_008750895.1 Mirza zaza | reverse complement strand
CACACACACACACACACACAGATTCAAGGTCTTGAGAAAAGGTTGTACATATCTATATTTCCTTCTTTCCTGTCTTGGATTCCCTTGCAATAATCTGGACAGAACTATGTTTAATTGGCTGTCTGGAAATTTACTTTCAAAACTGAATCTATTTTAATAAAGTATGTTTAAAACAAACTAATTTGCCATACTAAGCTAACTATAAGATTTTTGCCTACTAACAAATCATACATAAAAAAAAGGTAAGCAATGTCAAGTGCACCACTGACTCTCAAGAGCCATTCTCAATATTCAGATGTTACCAAAATGAAGTCTAACAAGCAGCTTCCCATCCCTTTTGTGATAGAAATATGAAGAAACAGATAGAAGGAAGAACTATTTAAGCACGTTCTTTGCAGAAATATACTCCCACACAGGGATTTTCTCTCCAATTCAAATTCCAAGAAGATAGCTCCATAATACAACATTTCTTTTTATTATCTCCTGAGATGCCCTGAATTTATTTTAAGTCTTTTCCTAGTTACATTTCATCTACTCTCTGGTTCCTATATTCCAGATATAGGCTATTTATGGTCAAGTTTTCTTGCTTTTGACCTATTTCATAACATGCTTGACTGAAAAAGATTCATTAAAAAGCAAGAAGGTAGACAATATATTTTATACAACTATACAGAAACACTGGTATATTAATATTATTGAATCTAAAATCATTACTTAGATATTGAATGCCTAACACTTATCATTTACAGAGAGATATAAAATGTACATTCAAATTATTCAAAACAATGAAAATTATCACTGTGATAGTTACACAACTAATAGGGGAAAATCAGAGACCATAATATACAGAACTTGTAAAATCTCCAGAACTCTGAAAATTAGTCATTTTAAATTTGTACTATTTACCTTAAAATGAAGTAAAACTGCTGCTACTTCTCTCATTCTGGAGATTTCACCTCTTCTTTGAGCACTGGTAAACTCTTGAATCAGTTGGCATTCTAAATCATGATATTTACCTAAAAATAAAGTCATTCGGCTACACTGAGGCATATGAGGTATCCAAGTTATTTAAGAGTATCTAAATTATTTACAAATACAATAACTATGGATCTAGTTTTCTTTTGAAAGAATTACAAAAACAAGATGAGATCACAGGCAGTGGATCCAGCCCCTATATTAATACTGTGGTATATAAATCTATATTTTCAAGACACAAAAAACTTCCAAAGAGGTAAAATAGGTAAGCTTCCTGGGGTTTGATTGCCATTTACCACTGTTACTTAAACCAGCAGCTGACTGAAAAAAATCTTCCAGATGCTATTTCTAACAGCAACAGAGAGCAAAATCTTAAACATGAAGCTATGGAAAGTCCTGAAGAGGACTACAGAATTCTTTACTAGAGTTAAATGTTTCCACCATGAACAATGGTTGACCGAACACCAAATTTCATCTTAAGATAATATGTGGTATTCACTATATTCTTGAGGTTACTGTGGATCTTAATGAACACCTGAACTTCAGACAAATCGATAGTGATCAAAAATATTCCCAGGACGTCCAACTTTCTGTGTCACCCTTATTCTAACACTTTTGGGAATATAGCTACCTATATTCATTGAAAAAAATATATATATATATATATAATAAATACATATTCTTCGAATCTTCTGTGGGATGGTCTATGATACAGGAAACCAAGCTACAAATACGGTGGTCTTTTGAATGATCTAGCCTAAACTATAATCGAAGATTGCCAAAAATCAAACTAATCATGTAAGGAATTAAATAGGTACTGAAATGCTCACATAATCTTAGCTTTCAAAAAAAAAAGAAGCTCATTCAGAGATATATACATGGATGCAAAACAATTTCCAAAATAAATTGTTAAATTAAAAGCCCACAGTCTAAAGCTATTTGTATAGTATGCTACTGATTACTTTTACATAAGTGAAGACAGTAGAACTATATGTGTGTGTGTGTGTGTGTGTGTGTGTGTGTGTGTGTGAGACTTATGTCTTATGCATGCATATTCATAGATTATTCTGGAAGAACACCTAGGCAACTGGGTAATGGCTGTTTTCGGGGAAAGGTAATCAAACTCAGGGTAGGAGGAAGACATTTTTTCCACTTTCTCTCCTGTTGCTATTTTAGTTTTCTTTTACTTATTCAAAAAAATTTAAATAAGTAGAACCCTACTTACTTGCAATTTTGGATTTTACTTCTGAAAATCTGAAAGATAAAAACCAATGTTGAGGTTTATTAGTTGTGACAAAAACACTATGGTAATATAAGATCTGACAAAAAGAAAAACTGGGTGCAAGCATGTATGGAAAAACTCTACCATCTTTATAACTTTTCTGTAAATATAAACTATTATAAAATTGAAAGATTATCAAAAAAACAAAAAAAAAAAAAAAGGGGAGAGAGAGAGAGAGAAAGAGAAAGCCAGAGGACAGAGTACTGACAGAAAGCATGCTAGATGACAAAATCGAATCTAGGTAATTCAGATGGGGTAGCTGGTTCTCATTTAAGAAATTCACATTCCTTTTTTAAAGAGGGAAGAATTCCACACAAGGCACTAACAACCCAGGCAGACCTAAAATTGAGTTATTGTTCCTATTAATCTTCACTGGTATTTTAAATTTACTTGTCTGTCCCCTCGCACTGTTGGTATTTTTAAAAAGAAAGAAAGATTGATTGACAGGGTCTCACTCTGTTGCCCAGGCTGGAGTGCAGTGGCAAGATCATAGCTCACTACAACCTCAAACTCCTGAGCTTAAGCAATCCACATGCCTCAGTCTCCTGAATAGCTGGGGCTACAGGCACACACTATCACACCTGTCTAATTTTTTATTTTTTTGTAGAGATAGGGTCTCGCTGTGTTGCCCAGGCTGGTCTTGAATAAGTGATCCTCCCACCTTGGCCTCCCAAACTGCTAGGATTAAAGGTATGAGCCACCATACCTGGTAAGTTCTGTTATCATTATTTAAAAGAAGAAGATGATAAAATAATATGCTATATGATGATATAGTAATAATAAATGATAAAATTATTTAAAAAATAAAAGCAGTGATAAAACCATAAAATGATTAATGATAAAATAAAATATACAAATAAATTATTTTAAAACTAAAACAAAACAAAACAAAAACAAAAAACAAAAAAGAGGCCATAAAAAGCACCCAGCAACATGCCCAGCAGATTAACCAATCAATTGTTATTTGAAAACCGATATACCACACTGGAATGTCTTCAAATCTCAAATATCTAAGAGGAATGTATAGCATGAAAAATTGATGTTGTAAGATCCTATGCAATTGTTTGAAGAGAGGAGAGTGGCTGATAAGAGATGCTAAAGACAGATAAAGAAGGAAATAAAAATTTAGAGAGGCATGAAAAATGATGTATCAAGTCACGATGGATCACAGAATGCATAAAAGGCCATATTAATCTGTGTGAAAAAAAATTAAATCTAATTAGGATATCTATTCAACTCCAAGCTTGGAGGAAAGGCTAAAACAAAACCATAATAGAAGTATGTACATGAGGGGTGGAAAAGAGTATATGCATGCGTGTTCTGGAGGGGAAAAATAGAATGGAGAGAGGGAGTAGGGGAATGTAGGCCAGCTATTATCATGAACCTATTTTGAGCTAGACATTATGCCCATTTAAGTAAATGGTCCAACTCTGGCATGAGATAAGGTTAAATAGAGTTTTTGGTGAATGACTCTAAAAATTATTACAGTACATTAAATCATAATGCTGGGCAAGTATGAGATTATTAATAATAGCTGAAGAATAACAGATGTCATTACAGGCTAATCTTTTATAGTAACACAGAGTTAAGAGTAAAACAGATACATTTTTGAGGGGAATTCACTACATGTTTGGAATATAATGGTTAAGCTTTAAGTACAGTAACACATTCATATTCTATCTGTTCCTGAAGATCTTCAAGTATCACCAAAAGAATAACAGATATATTATCTGTTATATAGAAAGTCATATTTCTTTCAGATATTCACATAGATGAAGTACTACTATCACAAGTTTAATAAAGAATCTGACATTCTAGAGACTATAGGAAACTAATAATATGAAAAAAATTTCTTCTCAGTGGATAGTTTATTTTAGGATGAAATCTAATTTAGTGATGGCCTGGGGGCTTCCATTTAAAACATGAGCTCTTAATCTGAAGTCCCTAGGAAGGGTTCTGAGGATAAGCTAAAGAATCTAGAACTCCATGAAATTGTATACCACAATCTGTGTGGATGTTAATTTTTTAAAGAAACTTTACAGCTTTCAACAGCTTCTCAAAGGTGCCCAAGACCCCAAAAAAGCTTAAGAACCTTCCTCTAGAAATAGGAAAAAAACAGCTGAATATCTCTATACTTAAACTATCTGGTTCTCAAAGTTCAAAATATGAAAATTGAAAATATTACTTCTTTTATACTACTTTTTCAGAAGACAAGGGACTGAAATTATTTCAAGGTGTATCATTAAATTTAGATATTAAGAGTAGACCATATTTTTCCCATAAACTATTTTATACTATATTTTGTACAAAGGAGGTGCTCAACGAATTCTGGTTTAAATTAATAGGCAAAGAAAACCATATAGGAAAAAAAAAATACAATTTTATTCTATAAATTATAGCATACATCCAATGTTGAGAAATAAACTTGCCTATCGAAAGGTAACTCCTGGGCGATTAGGTGCAACTTCTGAATGATGTCTGCTGCCTCTTTTATCTATTAAAAAATAAATAAATAAATAAAAGCAGTATTTCTTTTAAAAAAATCTCATACACATCAAAAAATAACTATATACTTGAAAATAGTAGTATCTCTCTATGTATGCCCACAGTCCCTCCCCCTAAAAATTTTCTTTTAAAAATCTACAACAAATAAAACTTTATGAGCAAGAAGAATACATTTAGGATGTCACCAATGAGTAATAAATCATAAACATCTGTCTTCTGGCAGTAAAATTTGGTAATTTTTTGATGCCACAATCTCTTCCCAATAAAACCTATAGTTCAAGTTTATTCTGAAAAAATTCAAATCATTGGTTACTGAAAGCCATGTATACACCTCTTCTAAGTTTATGAATTCAAAAAGAAAAAACAAGATTTATGAAAATAATTTAGGACATACTGCTGCATATAAACCACCATAATTTAAATAAATAAAACGACAAAAACGCTTCCATTTAATGACCATATAAATTTATAACACTTATTCTAAAAGCAAAGATAAAGTTTAATATAAAGTCATTTGAATGAAATATAGTAGAGCAATGTGTATATTTATTCAAGTTGTGGAATTAAGGAACTTAAGCAAGGTGTCTAAAATTCTTTAAATGCAGCTATCTGTGCATATAATAGTGCAGAGGAGTTATAGAGTGCTTATTTTTTCTCTAAATTTAAAATTAGTACTGAGTTTTACTTAGGCACGGTTTTAATAGCTGATTTTATGGTGACATTTTATTTTACAATCAAAAAGAGAGACTGTTATAAACATTAAGGAAGAACTAAGAACATTAATATAGATTTTTCTAAGTACTCATGTGAACTCTGGCAAGCAACTGTGAATAACAACAGGGATTGTTGTTCTTGCTCCAAATGATAGAGAATGCAGCATTTCTGCTTCAGTTATCTCTTTCCTCCCAGTCAACTACCACGTACTCACTCTATCCTACTACACATGGGCACAGGTATCACTGCAGTATCTCCTTACCATGCTACTTAGTTGTATTAGCAAAGTACATCATGTTCTCCTTACAAATATCCACTTCAGAAAGAATATGTCTGGCTCACAGCCAGTTCTGTTTCCATCAGGAGTTTTGTTCTTGTTCTTTTTAGAGATAAAAGTCCTCATTGTGTGCTGTTTGCAAGCTTTGCTTACTGTACTAAGTTGCACAGCAATCAATAATGCTTGCTTTTATTAAATTCCCATAGCTAATTATTTTGTGAAAATTGTTTAAAGCACAAGTAGCTCTTAAGGTTACAACATTCTGCAGTTAATCAGTTAAAATATACTACAATAAGTACAAAAGCTGTCAAAACCACAATCTATTAATGCTTACATCTGTTACAGATATTTGGGTGAGGTAAGAGACTACCCATGCTAACAAGCAGTATTAAAGATAACCAGAGTCATCAAGCACTATCTACATGCGGAATAAGCTGCCATTCCAGGAAGAAAAACAATCAATATACATGTAAGGATGGAAGTAAACATAAAATAGGTTTTTTGTTTTGTTTTGTTTTTTTCAGGAAAGAAAAAGAGAAGATTCTAAAAACCAAAGATTAAAAAATAAAAAATGACTAGGGAACAAGAAGAAAAAGAAATATGATGTGTTATAATTTTATTTGATTCTATTTCTTCCCACGATCCCACATCTTTCTAGCTATGTGGGTGCTTTCCCTTTTCTTTCCACTGGGAAGGAGACTGGCACAGATTCCAGAAATTGAGATAGCTAGAAGTTTATCTGATAACCGCGATCTAATACTATATAGAAGTTCTTAAATGTGGTTGACTGTGACAAACCAGGCCAAAAATAATGATTCTCAAATAGCAAACAATAACCAAAATCTTGTGGGAGAGATGAGAGACAAAGTAATTTAAAAAGGAGAAATAAAGTATAAGAAAATAGGCAACATAGGAGATAAAACAAAAAGGGATACAGAACACAGTAAAGCAAAAGAGCAATTAGCTTAAATATTGTTAATCTATACTTGCTTCTCAAAAATTACAGATGGCTAAGTAGCCAAGTGAATGAACTAGCAAGAATATAAAAATTTTTCAATTAAAACCTCAAAAACTAAGAGATAACAGTTACACCAAGAGCTATATAATTACCTGAGGATAATTAAAACATTTAAAGAAAAGTATAAAAAACATAATTTCATGACGCAAAACATCACAAACAATACAAATCTGGTTAAAAATATTTAAAATCAATTTTAAAATATTTATTTTTCTCTAGATTCTAAATGACTACTTTGAGCTGTATTCAAATAAATGGGCCAATTCACACTGGGTAAAATATCTGCATTTTGTTTATAACAGAACATAAACACACTATACAATTAAACAGGTATAATCCAAGGTAACAGTTGAATTATACATAATCTTTTACATATAATTTTTTATAACATGTACGTTACAAATAAGTACTTTCATAATATGTTATAAATGTATGTTAATATTTAGAAAGCTTACAAAAAAAAATTCCATAAGCTATCCTGAAAAAGTTTGGTGTTCAAGCCTTGTATCTACTCATATATCAAACTCACATAAACGTACAAAAGCTAGACATTGCCAGTATTTTACAAGTTTTTAAGTATCATATGTCCCTTGATGTTAATCTTATCAGTTTTACTTTATACTACAAATTTCTGAAACTCATTCTTTAAAACATTCCCTTTAGAGGAATTATCATACATATGTAACCATTTTTTAAAGATCTCTAAAACCTATAAATTCTATAATCCAAAATTCACAAAAAAATTTATTGCTTAATTAAAAATGAACTTCAATAATACTTAGCTTTTATCATTCCACTATCTGAGATAGTCTATGGAGCAAATTTGGGATAATTCAGAGAGATTATATTCAACATATAAGTGGATAATGTTGCTATGTACATATATGATCCATAAGAGTGTGCATTTTTTTCATGCATTTTGATTTTTTTTCCCACTGAGGGGAAGAAAGTGAGCTAAATTATTTTCTTTCAAAACTGTAGAGCAACCAATACTATGTACCCTTAGACCAGGACTAAGTGACTAGTGCTATGAAAAAGATTAATATAAACAACTAATTCAGATTTTTTTCAGTTCTCCTTGGTCGAAACTGCTTTCATTCTTTATAAGAGATCTTTATTCAAATAATAAAAACTAGAAGTTGTGAATTCCTTATCTCAGCTTATCAATAATTTGGGTCAAACCATCCCACCAATACTCAATGGAATATAACTATTCAAAGACTGTAGAAATTCTGCTTATATCAAAAGTCATTTATGATAAATACTTATGAACATAGTTAGCATTCTTAATCCATGTATAATTTCATGAAATGCCAAGCAACCCAATTAATTTGAATACTAATACTTCATCAGTAATCTATAGGAAACTTTATTAATTTATATTTCAGGGTAATAAAAATTTTTAACAAGTCAGCTACTAAGTGATTTGAAGTCTGATTCTGAAAAGTAAATATTGTAGCTCATAATTAGGGCATTATTATTAATGCTGTGATTTGCTTTTATCCTCTGATAGTGCTTACCTTTTCAGAATTTGTAAAAACATCAGATTTCAATTCTCCATCTAGAAACTCATTAAAGTACTTCATCAGTTTCTGAGCCTCCACTGCCCGTTGCCTGGGTGTGTTTACCCCCTCCAACTGGTCTCCAAGGTGACAGACTTTGGTTGCTACATAGCTTATGTGCTCATCTAGTTCTTGGAAATGTTGAAAGGCAACCTAGGAAAATGTACATAAGCATAAAATACAATTAGAGAACTCACTTTATAAGTTAATATACATTAAAACTAAACTATCATTCTCATGGTAGTTTCTACCTCTCTCACTTAGGTAACTAAAGATAACATAGAAGTTATATATGAGATGATCTAAAAAATTCATGCTCATTAGTATGAAATGATATGAAAACCTATTAACCAAGTTGCAAACTTTTATACCATTAACTATTAAAATAATTACATTTATCATGAATACATTTGATAATCAACAAAAAAGTAAGGCTCCTTACTACACATGTCATTTAATAAAGAACCTGGCACCATTTTGTCCTAAATAATGATTCTGAAAACAATGAACTAAGTATTCAAACACCAGACATCTGAAAATCTCCTTTGCTATTAAACTGAAAAGAAACAAAAGTATATCAGTAGTAAAAGATACTGATTAAAAATTGAGGCCGGGCGCGGTGGCTCAAACCTGTAATCCTAGCTCTCTGGGAGGCCGAGGTGGGCGGATCGTTTGAGCTCAGGAGTTCGAGACCAGCCTGAGCAAGAGCGAGACCCCATCTCTACTATAAATAGAAAGAAATTAATTGGCCAACTAAAATATATATAGAAAAAATTAGCCGGGCATGGTGGCACATGCCTGTAGTCCCAGCTACTTGGGAGGCTGAGGCAGCAGGATTGCTTGAGCCCAGGAGTTTGAGGTTGCTGTGAGCTAGGCTGATGCCACGGCACTCACTCTAGCCTGGGCAATAAAGTGAGACTCTGTCTCAAAAAAAAAAAAAAAAAAAAATTGAGTACTTCACATTTATTTTAAATATTTCAGAAATGATGCTAATATTCTTGTATATAAAGTAAAATTGCGCTTTCCCAGTTTTTAAAACAGAAAAGATTGCCACAATTATCCTATGGCAAAAGTTTATTATTTCCTAGAATATTCTTTCCCTTCTCTCAGGGTACACTGCTTATTCTGTGGTAGATGAAAATGGTGTGCAATGAATGTTTTATAATTGCCAATAGCAGAACTGCTGATAATCTAGTATGGTACTTTTTGTTTTAACCTTAAATAAAGGAGAGAGAAAAGCAAATGTAAACATTTATTAAGGGCTTACACTGTTCTAAGCATATTACACTGTTCTAAGCATATTACATGTATTTACTTAAATGATCCTCTCAACAACCCATTTTACAGATGAAATAACTGAGGCACAGAAAAGTTAAATTGCTTGAGATTACACAGTTTAAAAGTGGTAGAGCTGCAGTTCAAACTCAGGCAAACTGGCTCAGAGTTTATTAGTTTAACTATTAATACTACATTACCAAGGGAAAACTGCATTAGAAGTATTTGGAAACTGTCACCTTAACTATTTAAAAACACATTCTCTATCATATTTAAATTATTGACTTCCTTAATTAAAAATTTTCTCACGGCCATATATGCTTAAGTGAAGGAATTAAAACTGAAATTTTAGCAGAAATTAGTTTGCTAATCCCTAACACTAAAGAACTAATGGACCCTGGGAGGCAGCAAGGCTAAACAATACTCTTCAAACTACACTTAGAAAAGGCAATCAAATTCCAGATCAGGTCCAGTCTGTGAAAGGGCGCAGAGGTTCCAGATTAAGTCTAGGGCCTAAGCGTAACTAAGAAACTTGGCCTACTTAGCCCCAGGACCAATCTAGTGGTTTGCTTTTACTTCGAAACAGACAGAGGAAGAAGAGTTCTGTGTCTGCTTTTTTCATAGTTATACTAGAATTCTCACTGGGGCACATTGATTATGACTTCTGTGGAACTTCCTTGACCAGGTTTTCTTTATAGGAAAAACCTGATCCAGGCAATGCCTAGTCTCACATTACTTTGTTTTACGATTAAAGAGAATGCAAATGACTACCTAAATATCCAAACTAATAAAGAGTACCTAAAAGTACAGGTCTACTGAAGTATCGTTCTTAAAAGTCTGCATTTTTATAGAGGAAGCAAGGACCACACTGAACTGGATGCCAACCCAAACCGAGAAAGGAGTACTGTGATCCCAAACCAACACTCTGTAGAAAGCCAATGTCAAAAGTACCTGATAACAATTTATTAACATTTTATCTCATGGAACTAGAGTGGTAGAAACCTGCATATTAGGCCGGGCGTGGTGGCTCAAGCCTGTAATCCTAGCTCTCTGGGAGGCTGAGGTGGGTGGATTGCTCGAGGTCAGGAGTTCAAAACCAACCTGAGCAAGAGCGAGACCCCGTCTCTACTATAAATAGAAAGAAATTAATTGGCCAACTAATATATATAGAAAAAATCAGCTGGGCATGGTGGCACATGACTGTAGTCCCAGCTACTCGGGAGGCTGAGGCAGTAGGATCGCTTGAGCCCAGGAGTTTGAGGTTGCTGTGAGCTAGGCTGACCCCAGGGCACTCACTCACTCTACCATGGGCAACAAAGTAAGACTCTGTCTCAAAAAAAAAAAAAAAAAAAAAAAAAAAGAAACCTGCATGGTTACTATCATTTGACTAGAATTTTTTAAGAGCTTAAAACAGGAGGAAATAAAGACATGATAGCCTATATAAATTAATCATTGCTTAGCTAAATGTTTACCTGATTGCTTTTCTGGAGCTCTTGTACCTTCTTGGCAAACTCCTTGGCTTCTTTCTGACATTGTTGCTCTAGTTTCTCTACTTTCCTCTGAATCCTTTCATCCATTATCTGGAGTTCTTGAATATGATTTACAAATTCTTCTAATAATCTAATATCAGAAAATGAAAATATATATCAATCTATTATTAATCATTAGGAACAGACCACTTATAATCATAAAGAAAGTCTTAAGAATTCCTTCAGCTTGGAATGATTGTGTTAATTTTCTCTATAGCATCTTGTTAGGAATTTCTTCAATCAAAAGATCAAGTCTTTCTGTAACTTCATGACTTCTTCATAGCTTTGTTCAGGCCACACAGCTTTAAAACAAACATGATGACATTTGAAAATATAGCCAGTCTTCATTGACTTTTTCAGTGGATTGTCTCTAAGGTGAATGAAAATCTCACCCAGAATGGAAACAAATTTTATAGCCTATTTAAAACAGTCAAGAAGGTAAGCAGACTATATAAAAATAATAGTGCATTACAGAGTTTGGTGACTTTCTGTTCCCCCAATTCACAACTATACTTAAAACAACATATTCAACATGTTTTTGTTTTAGAAGTATAACTAATCCTTTCTAATTTATTACTAACTAGAAGAAATATAAATTCCTATACTCAATAAAATCCCTTCCCTCATACCAGTTAAATAGTGTTTCTTTAAAAGAAAAGGAATATAAAAGGAAAAACATAATCTCAAACTTCTAAGTCTCTGTTGGATTATTTGTGTCTTTTATTGGCCAACTGTTAACTAAAATCTCTTTACAGGAATATTAACAGGATTCCCAATAGTCACCTCTCTTCTAACACAAATTTGTACTAGACTGAGTCTATGAAAAACAAAACAAAACAAATTTTACTTTACCTTTTAGGATCAAAAGCTTCAGGTCCTCCTCTAGAGCCACCTCCCGGGGTTCTCCATACAAGACGTTCAATATACTCATCTGCCACAAAAGGCTCCTAGTTTACAAAACAAGTATGTTTTAACGAAGTTTCATATAACAGTACTTAATATACTTACAAAAATAAAACAAGCGCTACTACGTGAGACCTTAAAATGGAATTAAATTATTATTTAAATATGCTTATATTATTAAAATGTACAAGATTTTTTTCAATTAAAAACTTCAATAAACAAAACAAAATGCTTAATAAGATTAGGATATTAAAATACTAGGCCGGTATTAATGACCAGCTGTAACAACACGACAGAAAAATGAGCAAAGGACAAAACAAGCAATTTTTAGAAAAAATACAAATTACCAAAAATCATGCAAAGTATGTACAGCCTTACTAGTAATCAAATAAGATCAAATTATCACTATTTTTTAACCTCGAAAACCAGGAAACTTTTTTTTTGTTAATTATAATGAGCAATGCAACATAGGGTAAGCTGAAATTTGTACTCTTATTATTGTTAGAAATGTCAACAGGTATAATCTTTTTGGAGGACAGTTGGTAATATTAACAGTGTCACAAATGCTCATATCCCTTAACAGTAATCCTACTTTTAAAATTCTTTTTTACAATTACAGAATTTTATGGGGGTACATACATTTTGGTTATATAATTTGCTTTTATACAGTTTGAGTCAGAGTTGTAAGTGTGCCCTCCAGTCAGTTAGTGTGCATTGTTAGGTGTGAATTTACTCAATCTTTCCTCTCCCTTCCCACCTACTTGATTTCCCTTGAATTTTACTTCCATATGTGCACATAAGTGTTGATCTACTTTTAATATTCTAAGGGAAAAGCATATATGAATACAAAACTTTTTGCAGAAAGTTCACTGAGCATTATGTGTAATACTAAAAAATTGTTTACATAAATATTCAACAAAAACACAACTGACAAATTATGGTAAACTTATAGGATGAAAAGCTATGTTCCTATTAAAATAATGTAAAAATTTGGAAATCAGAAAAAATGCTAACATAATATCTGATGAAAAAAGCAGAATATAAAATTTTCAAAATTTTCTCCAAAAAAGCATTATTTTTTTTTAAAAAAAGAATATTGGAGTAGAAGGCCCAAACAAGAAAATAAACATTCAAATGTTCACCATCAGCAAATAACACATTTTTTGACTGATTTGCACAGTAATCTACATACTTTCCATACTACCCTCTTTCATGAAAATGAATACCATATATTACCTCCTACTTAGCATACAACTTAAACTGCTAGTAACTCTAGATGAATTGTCATATCTCTAAAATTCTTAAATTTTGACAGATATAAAGTGCTGATATGTTTGAGAATTAAGTCCTAAGTATGAATTAGATACCCTTGCAAAGCAAAAACTTGGTAACCCTGAAATACAAACTCATTCAGCAACATAGCATCATTTGCAAATTTAACTTTTTTTGACACACAAGAGTTGATGCCTATCTAATAATTCTTAATTTCTATATATAAATTGAGAAATACTGACTGAACACAAACAAAGGAATTTATATTTAGGGCTACTTAGAACTTTAGAAACTAAGCTACTGAAAAATTTTAGAAAACCTGACCATCACATGACATACCCCTAAAGAATGATGAGATGGTGATGTTAGCTAAATTAGTTTAAGTGCTTACTAGATGGCAGGCATGTGCCTAGTGCTTTACATACTTAACACATTCAGTATGTATTACGATAAGTGTCATAGAGTAAGTCTACAGGGTAGGTTCTATTAATATTGATTCATTTTATACCTGTGGAGTTATATGATAAAAAGAAGTCATTTAATCCAAGATCTCATAGACTTATCTGATTCCAAAGGCCCAAGTCTTAACTACTGGTAAAATCAAGAGCTTTCTCTTTAAAAGAGGCTAAATTACTTTAGGAAGTAGTCAGCCCTTCCAAAAGTCCACAGTACTTCCATTAAATAACTTCATATAGCAATCATAACTTCATATAGTAATCGTGTTCCTTCTATCATTTTGGTTTTCCCATACACATTTGTGTAAATACTTAATAATCTTAGTTCTTATGTGTTACTAATTTCATTTGTTATTGAATAGTTACAGTTCTTAATTCAACAGGTTATACTATTCATCGATTTCAATGTAGTTTTACTAAATGATATACATCCAAAAACTTACAAATCAACAGGTAAATATTACTCACATAGTGAAAAATAATGAAACATTTCTTCATAGGAAATATTTTCAATTCTCTCATCAAGTATTCCCTCATTCAACTAATATTCAATATTAGTTGAGAGCCAACCACTAGAAACTATTCTAAATACTCAGGAAATAGTAAACATGAAGGGAAAAATCTGTGCTCCTCTGTATCTAGTGGAGTTGAGGGACAAATGAGCAGAAAAATGACAACAGTGGGATTATTTTTGATAGAAATGATCAGGCAAGAACTTTCTAAGAAAATAAATTTTAGGCCAGGCACAGTGGCTCACACCTGTAATCCTAGCACTCTGGGAGGCCAAGGTGGGAGAATCACTTGATCAGTTCAAGACCAGCCTGAGCAAGAGCGAGACCCTGTCTCCACTAAAAAACAGAAAAAATTAGCCAGCCATGGTGTTGTGTGTCTGTAGTTTCAGCTACTTGGGAGGATCAGGCAGGAGGATCGCTTGAGCCCAGGAGTTTGAGGTTGCTGTAAGCCAGGATGATGCCATGGTACTCAAGCCTGGGTGAGAGAGTGAGACTCTGTCTCAAAAAAAAAAAAAAGAAAAGAAAAGAAAAAAAAAAAAGAGAGAGACAGAGAGAGAGACAGAGACAGAGACAGAGAAAGAGAAAGAGAAAGAGAAAGAAAGAGAAAGAATAAAAAGGGAGAGAAAGGGAAGGGGAGGGGAGGGAAAATTTTAAACAAAGACCTGGATTCAGCCAAGTAATAAGCCATCTGGGGAAGGAGAGTTCCAAGCACAGGGAACAAACTGTCTTAGCAACCAAGCAACCACAAGAGGCCAGTATGACTGAAGTAGAGTGGATAAAGGGGAGAACAGTAGAGGATAAAGTCAAGAGACACAGTGAGAATCCAGAGTTTGGACCAAAGTCTTACAGGCTGTATTACAATATATCACCTGTTATTTACAGAAGAAAAGGCCAGGTTCCCAAGAGGAAGGACCCTACAATGAGTTGGCAAATATACACAACAATAATTCTCCTATTCCTTCACTCAAAAGGAGCTATAGCCATTTACTTTAGTACACTAGGGGAAGGGGAATACTCAAAACATTTTAAAGTCTGTTAGATACAGGGTCCTAAATAACATTGTTACTTGATTGACCCAAAGCATCATGGACTCTGAGTGAGAACATAAGGTGGCCAAGTAATAAACAGATTCCTGGCCAAGGTCTACCAGAGCATACTCCAATGGATTCATGAGCCCACCTATTGGCCATTTCCCCAGTTTACAAACACATAACAGGAATAGACATTCTTGGTGGCTGAAGCAAGTCCAACACTGGGTCCTTGAATTGCTATAGGGTGAGGAAGCCCAAGTACCAGTCTCTAAAACTGCCCCTGTCTACTCAAAGTAGTTAATGATATGGGATGGCAAAAATGAAAACCAACCTTAAGAATCTAAAGAAGAGATCTGCATTTTTTTTTAAAGGACCAGACAGCAAATAATTGAGGCTTGTAGACCATATAGTCTCCACTATAACCATTCTACTTTGCCACTGAACTATAAATACAACCACAGACAATTAAAAAATGAGCATAGACTTTAAAACCAGAAACTTCTGGGAAGATGGTGGAGCAGATAATAACAGAAATTTGTCTCCGCTCTGCATCTGGATAATAATTACACTAGCTGAATCTGTCTGATGTTACTATTCTGGAACTCTATAGCCTATTGAAGGCTTGCACAATAAAATGTGGTTAATTTCGGTCAATTTCAGCTCTTAGCACAGTAGTAGCTACCCACACCCTACCCCAGTCCTGTAGCAGACAGCTGTACACATAATCCTGGAATAATATGCACACAGTTTGTGAAAGACAGGGTCGGCAAAAAGCACACTGTCCTCCAAATATCAGGGATCTGTGCTCTGATCGCTAATTGCTGCTTCTGCTCAGAGAAGTATAAAGAGGCTCTTGCCCTTTGTTGTTGTGTCTCCCTCCATTTTTGCAAGACCCTCTTCTTCAGCATGCAGTGACTGCCAGAAGATTTAAAGAGCCAGCACCCATTTTTTTAATCCCCTCTTCATTTTTTCCTTTTTGCTGTTTTGGAAGTCAGATAGTAAAGACTAGAACATTCAAAAGCAAAAAAAGCAAAAAGTGATACACATACCCAGGGATAGGTGCAGGCTCAGAGAAGAGCTAAGATCTTAAGTTCAATGATCCTTGGCAAAGAGACAGTCTACAATAATTAAACATACACACACACACAAAATAACAAAAACAAGCAAACCCTGGGAAAAAGGAAGAATCTTATTTTCAGAGTTACCACATTATTATTAACAGATTCAAATGTCTAATTTTCAATGAAAAAAAATCACAAGGTAAACAAAGATACAGGAAAACATGGCCTACTCATAGGAAATAAATAACTTCCCCTTAAAAAAAAAGCCTTGATGGCAGATCTATTAGTCAAAGACTTTAAGACAACTATCTTAAAGATGCTCAAAGAAACAAAACAAGAAGTAAAAACAAAGAAAACAATGTACAAACAAAATGGAACTACCAGTAAAGAGAAAACTTAAAAAGAAATTCTAGAGCTAAAATGTATAATAATGAAATGAGAAATTCACTAGGGTGATTCAAAGGCAGATTTGAGCAAGCAAAAGAAAAAAAGAGCAAACTTGAAGAAAGGACACTGGAAATTACTGAGTCTGAGAATGAAAAAGAAAAGGACTTAAGAAAAGTGAACAGAGAAACAGACCAACATACACACTGTGGAAGTCTCAGGAAAAGAGAGTGAAAAAGGAGCTGAAAGAATATTTGAAAAATAATAGCTGAAAACTTCTCAAATTTGAAAAAAGACATAACTATAAACATCCAGGAAATTCAACAAAATCCAAGTAAAATGAACTCAAAGATCCCACACCAAGACACAGTATAATCAAACTTTCCAAAGACAAAGAGAACAGTAAAAGCAGCACTAAAGAGTTTACTTGTCACATGCAATGGATTCTCTCTCTATAAGACTATTAGCAGGTTTCTCATTAGAAACTTCTGAGGCCAGAATATGACCAAGTAGGATTTATTCCTGGGATGCAAGGATGGTTCAACATATGAAAAACAATGAACACTCTACATTCACAGAATGAAGGGGGAAAAATACTCAATTGATGCAAAAAAAAAAAAAAAAAAAAAAAAGCTGACAAAATTCAGTACTCTTGCATGATAAAAACTCTTAACAAACTAAGAAAAGATAGAAATTATTGCAACATAATAAAAGCCCTATATTCAAAGCCCACAAAGAACATCATACTCAGTGGTAAAAGACTCAAAGCTTGTGCTTTAAGATCAGGAACAAGGCAAGAATATCTGCTTTTGCCACTTATATTCAACATAGTACTGGAAGTCCTAGCCAGAGCAATTAGGCAAGAGAAATTAATAAAAGGCATTCAAATTAGAAAGGAAGAAGTAAAATTATCATTGTTCACAGATAATATGATCTTATATGTATAAAATTAAAGATTATACACATACACAAAAATCTATTAGAATAAATGAATTCAGTCAAGTAGCAGGATACAAAGTCAATACATGACACACAAAAATCAGTTGCATTTCTAGACACTAGCCATGAACAATCCTAAAAGGAAATTATGAAAACAATTCTATTTACAATAGCATCAAAAAGAATAGCATACTTAGGAATTAACCAAACAGGTGAAAGACACAATGAAAACTACAAAACATTGCTAAAAGAAATTAATGACACAAATGCAAACACATTCTATGTTTATAGACTGGAAGACAATATTGTTAAGATATCAATACTACCCAAAGTGATCTACAGATTCAATTCAATCCCTGTCAATATCCCAATGACTTTTCTTTTTGTAGAAATAGAAAAACCCTTGCTAAAATTCATATGGAATCTCAAGGAACACCAAATAACCAAAAAAAACCAAAAAACAAAAAACAACTTAAAAAAGAACAAAGCTTGAGGACTGACACTTCCTGATTTCAAAATCTTACTACAAAGTTACAGTGATCAGAACAGTGTGGTACTGGCATAAAAAAACACATACAGACCAATGGAATAGAAGATAGCCCAGAAATAAACCCACATATATATGGTCAAATGATTTTTGATAAGGGTGCCAAGACCACTCAAGGGAGAAAGGACAATCTTTCAAATGGTGCTGGGAAAACTGGATATCCTCACACACAGAAGAGTGAGATTATATCCTTACCTAACACCATATACAAAAATTAACTCAAAATTGATCAAAGATCTTCTTGTTATACCTAAAACTATAAAACCCTTAGAAGAAAACATAGGGAAAAGCTTCATGACATTGGATTTGGCAATGACTTCTTCAATACGACACCAAAGGCATAGGCAACAAAAGAAAAAATAGACAAATTAGACTTCATGGGAATTTTAAAATGTTGTGCATCAAAACACTATCAACAGAGTAAAAAGGCAACCCAAATGGGAGAAAATATTTGCAAATCATATATCTGATAAGAGATTAACATCCAGAATACACAGAACTAAATTCAACATCGACAACAAAAAACAAGTAATCCAATTCAAAACTGGGCAAAAGACTACAGTAGATCTTTCTCCAAAGATTTTTAAATGGCCAATAAGCACATGAAAAGATGCCCAACATCACTAATCACTAGAGTAATGCAAATCAAAACTACAATGAGATACCACCTCATACCTGTGAGAATGGATGCTATAAAAAAAAAAAAACAGTAAATAACAAGCATTGGTGAGGATGTGGAGATACTGGAACCCTTGTGCACTGTTGGTGGGAATTAAAAGGGTATAGCCACTATGGAAAACAGTATGGCAGTTCCTCAAAAAAATAGAAATAAAAATAGAATTACCATATGACCCAACAATTCCATTTCTGGATATATATCCAAAAGAATTGGAAGCAGAGTCTCAAATAGATATTTGTACATCAATGTTCATAGCAGTATTATTCACAATAGCTAAAACATGGAAGCAACCCAAGTGTCCACCAATAGATGAATGGATAAGCAAAATGTGGAATACATACACAATGGAATTATTTAGCCTTAAAAAGTAAGGAAATTCTGACACATGCTGCAATATGCATAAACCTTGAGGACATTATGCTAAGTGAAATAAGCTCACAGAATATAAATATCATATAATTCAACTTATATGAGCTACTTAGAGTAGTTAAAATCATACAGAAAGTAGAGTAGTAGTTGCAGAGGGCTAGGCTGGGGGGGGGGGGAAATGGAGAAGTATTGTTTAATACAGCGGTCCCCAACCTTTTTGGCACCAAGGACTGGTTTCATGGAAGATAAATTTTCTACGGACGGCAGGGGGGGATGGTTTCAGGATGACTCAAGCACGCTACATTTATTGCGCACTTTATTTCTGTTATTATTACATTGTAATATATAATAAAATAATTATACAACTCACCATAATGAAGAATCAGTGGGACCCCTGAGCTTGTTTTCCTGCAACTAGACGGACCCATCTGGGGGTGATGGGAGACAGTGATACCCAAAGTGTGTTGCTTATGTCCAGTCTACTCTGCAATCTCGTTTTGGCTGCAGTTGCTGCAGAAAACCCTCCTTCACAAAGATAGGATGTTTGAAATGGAAGCAGGCTTTTCAGAGCTTTTGCAGCAATCTCAGGATATTCCACCTTGACTTTAATCCAGAATATATGAAGATTTGAAGTTGTTTCAAACATACTTTTAAGGCCACTGTCAGTTGCTATCTCAAGCAGTTGATACTCTTCTAGCAGACAAAGTTAATTTACCTGGCTTATTCACAAATGGGTCACAGATCCATTCCTTCCCAGTTTAGGGATCTTGTGTGATTGGGAAGTAATGCTCAAACTCTTTTGAAAGGTGAGATAGGAGATCCTGCACCAGCTGGGAGAAAGAATGCCCTGGTTTAGTCTCTTTTAAAATCTCCGCTAATGTTTGAAACATGTCAAAAATCCCAATATTAACTCATCACCCTCATAATTCCAGTTTGGCTTTGAATGCAGCCACTTTATCTGCTGACTTGAACACAGTCGTCTTTCTCCTCTGAAGTGACAGATTGAGTTCTTTGAGCAGGTTGAATATGACACACAAGTAAGCAAGTTTTGCCACCCATTCTGTGTCACTGAATGTGCTGCCAGTGGTGACTGTTTTTCTAAAAGAAATCTCTGAATCGATTCTCATAACTCAAAAACTCTGGCCAGTGCTCTATCTTTAGAAAGCCATCTACTTCTGTGTATGAGAGAAGATGTTTGTGCTCTGCATTCATCTCCCCACAGAGCTGGGTGAACAGGTGTGAGTTAAGGGCATGTACTTTAATGTGGCTGATAATCTTAATCACATCATGTAAGACGTTTAGCTCAGGTGACATTTTTCAGCTAGCCAGCACTTCTCTATGGATGATATGGTATATAGACTCACATTGACAAATGACCTCCTTGACCCAAGTAGTGAAACCAGAAAGCTGTCCAGTCATGGCAGCTGCTCCATCCGTGTGTATACTGACACAGAATGACCCATTCAGTTTTCCTGATACGTAATCAAAGACTTCAATAGTTCTGCAGCTGTGGTGTTGGTTGGCAACAAAAGTGCACATAACACAGCCTTCTGCAAATCCTCCTAAAATATATATTACACAAAAACAAGCATGGTTGTCTTCTTGTCAACAGTGGTAGACCTGTCAACCTGGATTGTGTATCAATGTGACCCATTAATCCTCTCTAACAATTGTGCCTTACTATATTCTGTTATTTCATCAATTCATCTAGTTACGGTGCTAGCCTAAAGAGGAACATATGCCATTTTTTGAACTGCAGCCTCCCCTAAAAGTTCATAGCAAATGTCCTCAGCAGCAGGCAGGATCAACTCTTCACCAATAGAAAAGAGCTTCTTAGCTTTAGCAATGCGGTTAGCCACTAGGAATGATGCTCTCAGTGCAGACACATTTGATAAAGTGGTGGCCTTCAATAATTGCTTTTGTTCTTCATGTTCACAATTTTTTCTTTTGAAAAACTCCCATGGCTTCTCTTTTAACGCAGGGTGGTTGGTCTCCATGCAGCGAAGCAGTTTTGAAGGTTTCATGGCTTCATTGGGTATCCAGTCACCACATATTATACAAAGCAGGCTTGGAGAATGTGACTGTTACAATGAACCTGTAATTTAAGTAGGACTCTTGGTATTTTCTTTTAAATGCAGCTTTCATTTTGTTCACCATCTTAGAGTCTTCTGCTGTCTCATCATTGGGTCTTTCCCCCTTTACAGAGAAACTCTCCAGTAACATTTGTTTTTTACTCATTTTTGCTAGGGTTAGCTTGTAGGCTTACCAAAAGTGCAACTGAGACAAGTGTGTGGCGTGGTAAAGAGGTACAGATGGAAATGGTAAATGATGGGCGGGCCATGCATGGACTAAAATAAGTGTCGGATTCTGACTTAAAGCCTGCCACCAGATGCAGCCTAACTGTCATTTGCCACTCACTAATAAGGTTTTGATATAAGTCTGCAAGCAACTGATTTATTATGGTCTTCTGTGCAGTCAAACCTCTCTGTTAATAATAATCTGTATTTGTAGTTGCTCCCCAGCACTAGCATCATCGCCTCAGCTCCACCTCAGATCATCAGGCATAAGGAGCACACAACCAAGATCCCTCGCATGCGCAGTTTACAGTAGGGTTTGTGCTCCCATGAAAAACTAATCCCACCACAGATCTGACAGGAGGCGGAGCTCACACAGTGATGAGAGCCATGGGGAACAGCTGGTGGAGCAGCTGTAAATACCAATGATGCTGCTCACTTCCTGCTGTGTGGCCCAGTTCCTAACAGGCCATGGACCAGTACTGGTCCACAAACCAGGGGTTGGGAATGTCAGGTTTAATGGGTACAGAGTTCTAGTTTTACAAGATGAAAAGAGTTATGGAGATGGATGACAGCGATGGTTGCACATTACTAATGTATTTAATATAATACCACTGAACTGTACACTTTAAAATGATTAAGATGGTAAGTTTTATGTTATATGTATTTTACAATTTAAAAAATTGGAAAAAAAATTAAGCAACTATCCCATGGGCTGTAGTTTGCCAACCCCCAATCTAAAAGATGCAGGGGCAATGTTACCTATCGCATTCCCATTTAATTCAGCAGTCTGGATTTTACAGAAATCAGATGAATCCCAGAGGATAACTACCTCAAAATCATCCAAAAGGTAGCCCCAATGACATCTGTCATGTCAGATGTAGTATCTTCCAACCTCATGGTAAATTACCAATGATTTGGCCAATACATTTCTCTATTTCTACCAACAAGGAGGCTCAAACACAGTTCATAGTCACACAGAACTGACAACAGTATACAGTTTCAGTTTTGCTTCAAGGCTAAGTGAACTCTCCCACTTTCTATTATAACATGATCTGTACCATCTGGATATCCTACAGAACATCTTATTGACATTGATACATCCTATAAACTGACATCATGCTAATTGTGCCAAATGAGCAAGCAGCAGCTAGTACATTCAAGGCCTTCCCTGGTAAGACATACATGCTCCAGAGAGTGGGACACATTGTATACAAAGATTCAATAGCACATTAAATCAATAAAAATTTTAAGGTGGTCAGGAGCATGGAGGAACATCTCAACTAAAGTAAAAAACTAATTATTGTACCTTCCACCACGAAGGAGGACATATAATACCTGGCAGGCCTCTTCAGGTTCTGATATACCTCCTCTAGCACATATATCAAATGAAACAAAATCAGAAATGGGTTCTGCAGAGGTGGGGCCCATACAACAAAACCTGCTGCCTGGGTGGGCCACACAATTTGGCAAATCTGCTAACATTAAAGGAATCAGTGTTTACTGAAGAACTAAAGGTATCAGTGCTGGTAAACAATGGTTTATTTATATATAACAAGCTGCAGGAGAATCACAACATGGATTCCTGGATTGTGAAGCAAAATCATGCCATTTGCAGCAGAGAATTATACATCTTTTGAAAAACAGCCTTCCAATATGCAAACCTTCAGGGAAGACATCAGGGGTGGACAGAGAATTGGCCTGAGGTTAAACCATGGGCTCACAGGCAATGACAAAGGGTATGTCTATCAGAAGAGAAAGACTGGAAGACTAAGGACAAGGATGTCTAGGGTAGGGGAATGTGGATGGTACTATGGACAGAACTGTGTCCTCCCAAAATTCATATGTTGAAGCTTTAACCACCAATGTGATGGTATTTGGAGATGGGATCTTTGGGGAGGTAATTAGTGTTAGATGAAGTCATGAGGGTGAGGCCTTCATGACAGGGTTAGTAACCCTAAAAGAAGAGAAAGAGATCACTCTTGCTCACACACACTCTCTTTCTTTATGCACACATGAAGCAGAGATCATGTGAGCACACAGTGAGATGGCAGTGCCTACAAGCCAAGAGAAGGTCTTAGAATGAAGGTCTTAGAATGTGGCACCTTGATCATGGACTTCTCAGACTACTAAACAGTGAGAAATAAATTTCTGTTGTTTAAGCTATCCAGTCTATGGTATTTTGTTACAGCAGCCTGAGCTAAGACAGATGGATATATGAGACTGGATACAAAATGTGAAAATCTTTGTGAAATATGTCCAGAGAACATGCACCATGGAAAGAGAACTACACAACCAAGTAGACAAAATGACTCTGCCTGGCATTAGCACATTGGGCACATGAACAAAGCAGACAACAAGGCCCCAAATGCATGAGTTCCAACTACCAAGGCTGATCTAGCTACTATAAATACCAAATATCTAGTCTAACAGTGACAGAGATCAAGTGAGTCTCTAAAACAGTCCCATTCTTCAGGACTAACCAGCCACATGGTAGTTGACTATGTTGGGCTCTTTCCATTCTGGAAGAAAGAATAATTCATTCTGACATGAATAGAAACATTGAGTTGGATTTGCCTTTCCTCAGAGGGAGTGTTTGTTTCCCTGGCATGGGATTCCACGTATCACATCAAATTAAGAGACCTACATTACAGCAAAGGTAGTGAACCATGAGACCCATTGGTCATATCATAAATCACACCAACCAGCGGTTGCCAGTCTGACAGAGCACAGGAACAGTCTGCCAAAGGCATGGCTGAAGCATCAGTTCAGAGATGGTACTCTGTAAAGATGGAGCACTATCCTCCAAGATGCGGAATACATTCTGAACTTAAAACCTTTATATGATACTGCGTCCCCAACTGGAAAACCACGAGTCTGGGAACAAGGGATAAAAGCAGTAGTGGCCTTATTTATCATGACTCCCAATTTGTGCTTGCTATCTCTGCAACCCTGGGTTCTGTAGAGTTAAAGGTCTTGGACTCCAAAGGGAGAACACTTTTGCCTAGAAACATAATATCAGTCCCATTAAACTATCACTACAAATGCTGCCTGGTCACATTGGCTGCTTACACCCAGGGAATAAAAAGCAAGAAGAGCAATGACTATCTTTGGTAGGGACAATTAGCCCTGATCATCAGGAGAGGCATGGTTGCTATTACATAATCAGGGCAGGGAATAGTATGTTTGGCACCCAGATAATCCCCTTGGGGATCTCTTAATACTCCCTCAATAGATTCTGAAAGTACATCGATAAGTGTTGCAACCCTGGCCTAAAAAGGGTATGGCAACCAGTTAAGACAACAAGAAAAGCAGAGGTACTAGCTGAAGGTAAGGCAGAGTTAGAATGGGTAGTAGAGAAGGGAGACAGGGATGTCAGTTGGAACCCTGAGGCTAGCAATAGCAGTGGGGGCCATAGTTCACCTCACCTTCTTCTTCTAATTTTCTTCCAGGATGAGACCCAACTGGAATGCTGGAGGAAATGCTCTACAAATGTGTATGAAAAAGTGAAGTCTGGTGGCACAAGGGTGATCTGCGGTAAACACAATGATGTGCTTTAAGATGGGAGTATAAAGGCCTGACCAGTTTGGTCCAAAGCAGCACAACTCTGCCAGGTCATTTTAGTTCCAGAACCCTCCACAGGAACCATCAACACTATCACTGGGCCAGCACTGTAATTCTACTTCTCCATATGTGTGCACAATCTTGCTTCCTCACTTATGAATATTCATCTGAAGGGCACTTCCTAATATTCTGCACACTAAACTCTGTCTCAAAGTCTGCTTCCCCAGAGGACCCAACCTGCAACACCTTAGTAGTCCAGTTAAGAGATGACAGTGATGAAAGTGGCAGTGGACAAGGTGCTGAATATTGGTCAGGTTCATGACATTTTAAGGAATGTATTCATATAAATTTCTGGGGATTGGATGTGGGGAAAAAGAAAAACAGGAATCATGGATTACTTACAGAGGTAGAGGTTTGCAGCCTGAACAACTCTGTGAATGGTGGTGCCATTTACTGAGATGAAGAAGACAGGGAAACAGGGAAACAATTTTGTTCTGCATATGTTATATTGTAGATGCCTATTATACACGCAGTGAAAAGAATACAGCTTTTACTACAGGTAAGAAACTCTATAACTTTAGAATCAACAATACATAGATGGTTATTTAAAACCTCAGGACTGGATGAGATCATCTAGAAGGGAGAAGGGCATGCCAACATTTGGAGATAAGAGAAGGAAAAGGATCTAACAAAAGAGACAAAACAGGAGGCACCAGTGAAGGAGGAGGAAAATTAGGAGTGGACAATGTCCTGGAAGAAAAGTGCAAGTTACATCTTCAGAGGCAATCATATTATCACAAGGGTTTAAGATAAATCAGCTATTGATCCCTATGGGATGAGATGAAAGTTCTGAAAAAGCAAAAATATAAAACAAATCTTTCTGCTTATAAAACCAAATAAATCCTAATGTTTTCTTTTTTAATACTTAACCTTGCTGCAGAGGCATTTATAATGAGAAAAAGCCAAATAAACAATCCTACAACCTCCAAATGATCAAGTCCTCCTAAGAGACTTCTTAAACAATTTCTTATAATATGAACACTTGCAAATATATTTTTTTAAAAAACCCTTTAGAATTTCATAAACCTGATAAAGGTAATCTTCACCTTCTGTTCTTACTATACTAATTAAAAGCAATACTTACCAAATCCAAAATCTAAGAACTATGCCACTAAGATATTATTAATATCACAGTAAATTCAACTTTAAATAATTGGTTACTGAGTTGCTTTGTTAAGATGATTTCGTACTCTTTACAAATGCTATCAAATGTAAGATAAAATATGGTGTTTGTGGTCATGTCTATTGAAAATCCCTCAGACTCTTAGTGGCCTGAAATAACAATAACCATATATTGGTCAAAAATCTGCAATTTGGGGAGGGCTCAGCAGGGAAATCTGGTTTCTGCTCCATGTGACATCAGTTGGGGCTGCTCAACTTGGGACTGGATGATCCACTTCCAAGATGGCAAGCTGGTGTTTACTGTTAGCTGGGAGTTCAGCCAGAGCTGAGGGCCAAGAGACTTGGTGCTTTCAAAGGGCTGCTTGGGCTTTCTCTTTGTATAGTTGCTAGATTACAAAAGGGAATATTAAAAGAGGGCCAGGCATATCATCTTTTATGATCTAACCTTGGAAATCACTATACAGTATCACTCCTACTGTAGTGATAGGCTGAGTACCTTAACAGGTACTCAAGAAATATTTGTTGAATAATTAACCCTAATTATTAACAAAGAACTCTTCCCAAAAGGTAGCCTACCCAAAGCAAAGGAAAGACTCTTAAAGAATGATAGGAGAGAAAATTAGCAAATGAGAAGGCAGCATTCTCAGTAGTACAGTAAGAGAGGAATATTTACAACAACAGATAAAGAATTTCTCACTTCAGCCACTTTGTATATATAGAAGATATAATTAATAATCCACACTTCAGAGGAATCCCTATTCAGAATGTTCACCCTGGGGTGATCATTTAACACATTAACTGCCACATGAGTTGTATTTAACTCACACTAGTTTTGAGCCAGACACGCTAGTTTTGAGCCCAGGGCCTCATGAAGCATATGTAACTCACACATCTCTTTATCTTGGGAGCCACATGAACTAATTTTCAAGTTGCATGTAACTTACATACAGAAAAAAATAAAAATAACAAATTTTTCATCAAATTAGAAAGGATAGTTTTGTTTTCGATGTTTTTATTCTATTTTCGTAATAAAACAATATGGCCCCAAGGAAAAAGATTTTTTTTCTAGTGTGGCAGTCATGCCACAGTCGACACTGCAGATGGATCCTTTAAGAAAGCTGTCAACAAGGGTTGAAACTGAGAAGGTACTCTGGGCAATTTCCCGGATAAACACTATCACGGTAAATGAATCATACATTACTAAATCATTTCCGTGTGCTGAGAATATATACTGCTGTTTGATTTTGCTGTATGAAGCTGTTTACATTAAAAAAGGAAAAGTCATGAGACCAATAATAAGATTTTAAAAGAGGTGGAGTTAACACAATGAAATTTCATGGGTTCAAAGCTTAATTTTGTTTTAACTTCTTTTCTTCAATGTGAAAAATGAAAGCACAATTTTATTTAATAGTGCATGAAAATCAGGATGCATAAAAACACAATATCCTTGACTACATCCTGCCTTCTGTTTCCCACAGTTCTTCAGCTGTGACTAAGAAAGGGAAGCAGGCAAAAAAGACACTAACTTGTCCTACAACCTAGATCCTATGGCAGAGCTACAGGAAATTGCAGCAGTGATTGAGGGTATTTTCTCTTTCTCTCCCCCTCCTCCCCCCCCCCCCCCAAAGCAAAGAGGTCAACTTTTCGCTTAGGAATGAAAACTGATTCAAGAACAGAGAGTTCACTGTACGGCTGGACACCATACCAGAAAAAATAAATATAGTTCTTAACTATAACTATTAACAGTTAATTGTAACTATTAATATGTCTTTAATTTTAATGAGGCAACAAGCTACATAAAGTCAAGAAAAAAAGTCACATGAATTAAGATCTATAAATATATTTAAATTTGTTCTAAGAACACTCTGGCCATAGGACTCAATCTCTGTCATCACTCAATCTTACTGGCTGGCTATCATCTAACAGGAGTCACTAAGTTAAACCCTAGTTTGGGACCCTAGAAAACAAAATGTATATTTCTCCATCACCTCCCATCCCCACTGGGAGTAGGCAGGAATCAAATATATTTTCAAATAAGTTATTGGATTCATGTAGTAAAACATTTAAAGAAAAATATACATAATATGGTCCAAGACACAAGTGAGACTGTCAAGCAGGATTATTAGCTCAAAGGATGATGTCTTATGAACTGTACAACAGTATAACAGTTTTCTGTTAATAGCTAGCTTGTCACAAAATGCATTTAGTAAATTAAAGATCTCAAACAACTTTATAGTTTTCTACCCTTATAAGATGTGAAAAATAAAACAAGAAACTACAGCACTACTCTTGCCCAGGGACACAGTAAAAGTTCTTAACAAGAAGAATGTCTCTCTGCTTTCCTGTCAATAAACAGATGGCACAATTCTGGAATTACAGAAATTAATGTAGTATATCTCCCAACACTTAAATCTGAAAAAATACAACAAATATTTAAGTCTTTCTTGTGATTATAATCATTCACAAATACTACCTTATTACAACTTATAACACTAGCTGGCATATGTCATTCCTCTCAACAAAAGTATTACCTATTTAAAAGCTGGCTGAAACCCAAAATGTGGTAACAATAACAAATGTAAAGTTCTATTGGTTTTAAGAACTGTGGCATTCAAATTTTAAGCCACAAAAACTGCTGAATCTTAGGACGAAAAAGGATACAATTTTCACTTACAAAGAAATTCTCTATTGTCAGTTGCAGTCTTCTCAATTATTACACTTTTGTTACTCAACGTGAAACACAAGCACACACAAAAAAGGGTCTTTCCTTCCTTTTTCTTCACATTTGTTTTCATTTCTCTGACAGACGGAGATGCTTTATATATTCATTGTTTTGTGGTTCAATTAGTGTTTCTATTCTATTATTTCAAATACAACAGCTTCTTATAATGGACTTCACTAAATGTTAAGGTTTAGATTATGAAAACGCTCAAGGAAATACATTAGAATGCTCGCTATCACGCGTTAAGGATTCTCTAGCTTGCAGTTATGTGTTATTTTAAAACACACTTAAATTCCTTAAGATCCGAACACATACTCATTTTAGTTTTGCCTCCCTTCAATCGAAAGGACTAAGTAGGCCTTTATTGTCCTAAAAACTAGTCCAAGCCTTTTCAAATGTAAGGGTAAACTGACAAGCAAATGAGTGCCACTTCTACCATTTACTAATAGAATAATTACTCAACAAAGAGAAGCCCTCAAGAGTCCCAAGCCCAGGTGGCCCCCTTAGAATACCGCCGCAAGGATCCAAGAGACAAGGCAAGGCTCGCCCAACCTGGGGCTCCAAGATTCTCTATTCCAGTTCTGAATCAGCCCTTCCCACTATTCATCCGGAGTAGACATCCTCCAACGCCCGCACCTTCGAGAATCTCCCTCTCGCCCCCAAAGACAAAACTAATCCTCCGCGTTTCGGACATTCGGCTTCCCCTCCCCGCCGACCTGCCCACCTCTACCCCACAGCCACCCCTCCCCCATTTCACGTTCCGCCCGCGCTGACACCGCACCCCACCCCTTCGTTCTCGCTCCTTTCTTCCAAGGGCTTCTCCTGGGCAGCGGGCGAACGCTCGCTTCTCTACCGGCCCACCCCTCTGCCTGCAACCCCCGGGCCTGCCACTCCCTGAAGAGCCGCCGGACTCACCTCGAAGAGCTCGGCCGTCGTAGCCATCCCGGCCGGCTGAGAAGCTCGCCCCGCACTGTATGCCGTCTCCGCTTCACATGCTGCGCCTCAGCGGCGCCGCGCACAGGTCCCCGCTCGGCTCGCCAGCTCCGGCTCCAGGCCGCCGCGGGCTCCCCTACTCCCCACAGAGCCAAGTTGGGGCGGGAGAGCGGCCATGAAGCGAAGCTACAGACGCCTGTCAGCTGCCTCCCGGCGCCGCCCGCGCCGCTCCCATTGTCAACGCCTCATACGCCGGAAGTGGAGCTGCGCGCGCCCGGGAGGCTGTCGGGAGGGGCCGGCGAGGGAAGCCGGCAGCCGGCAAACCGAAGAGAGGCTCGTCGCTCGATTATATGAGAAACTTTGATCCTTGCGGGCCACCATCCCGGAAGTAGAATTTAGAGGAAGAAAGTACGGGGTTGTTGGGGATAAGTAAATTCCTCAGGGCTCTGGGTGGGGATTCTTAGAACTTTCTGTGGTATGTGTTGTCGAGGGGGCGCCTTAGAGGATTTAGTCACCTCACCTAAAGGAGCTAGCTTCTCTTCTGAGCCCGACCAGTATGTGGCGTAGGATGACCGTGGGACTTTTGGTAAGAGTTCATCTGAGAAAGCCGATCTGCGCTGTTCCTTGGTGGCGACGTTAGTTATGACATGAGCTGTTGCTTTAGTGGTTTACCATGGCCCAGCGGGCAGTGTGGCTCATAAGTCACGAACCAAGAACTGCGCTTTGTGGCACGGTGAGATTCTCCAGGTAAATACAAGTCTGAATTCTCAGGGAGGATGGATCAGAGGGTCGATGATGTAGCATAGTTTTGTGATTCCCTGTGTCCCAGGTACGCCACGAATAGCTTCGTGACTTGGGCAAATACTTAACCTCAGTTTCGTCCGTTACTAGTTCTACCTCATAGTGCTGTGAGAATTAAGTAAATTGATGACTGGCACATATTCAGTACCACAGTATATGTTTTCTAATATTAGTATTATTGTATCTTAAAATGAACTCCACTTGCTTAGAATTTATATGGAGTTGACAAAGAGAAAGGAAGAAAACTTACTGAGCACTAAACATTTTAGATTTTATACTTTCATTAATAAAATCATTCAAGAACATTTTAAATCATTCTGTTGAAAAATTCTTGCCGAGCTGTGTAACTGTTAATTTCATCGTATCAATATGTGTAATTGCTAGAAATCATCAGGGAAAATTGTATTCACTTTTTCATTGATGTAAGTTGATCTGTTCCCACTTTTAGAACTTGCGCTATTAAAATAACTGTGAAGAGAACTATACAGTAACTCTTTGTGAAATGTGGGTGGCAATCAAGTAATCTATTTCAGCCTTTATTCTCAGTAGCCACTGATAATCCTTTTTTGCCAACAATTTATTCTTCCCGGAGGAAAGCATATAGTGAAGTAGTGTAGTAGAATTGAGATTGAGGCAGGTAAAGATGAATGTTTAAATGAAAAGTTGGCAATGTGGATATGAAAAATTCATTATTTGCAACCTAAACAGTTTTGTAACTGAGGCATCAGAGTTGAAGTTTACCATTTACTCCCAAGATTCCTGGCTTACATTTGTTTTAGTTTTCTGACCTCAAGTACAGGAGGTTAATATTATAATATTCTTTAGTCCATGGTTCATCAGCCCTATTAGCCCGTTCAAAGTACCCCTTATTTTATTTATATATTCCCTTTGGTTATCAATTTCTAACTGCTATTCCCCTCCTCCCCAACAGGTAACTCTTATATGTTCAGTGTTATCCTTTTATTTGCATGTATTTGTACATTTTTCAAATTACATAATTAAGTGTGTTTTAGACCTCATTTCCTTTTCTTACCTTTGTCATATTTGTCACCACTGTTTTCAGGAAGCATCCATGTTACTTTGTGTTCATCTAGAGCAGCACTGTGCAATAGAATTTTCTACAGTGATGGAAAGGGGAAATGTTCTAAATCTGTGCTGGCTAATATTATAGCCACTGCCACATGTGACTATTAAGCTTTTGAACTCTAGGTTGTGTAACTGAGAAACTCAATTGTTAATTTTGTTTAATGTTAATTAATTTTAATTTAAGTTTGAATAGCCACATGTGGCTAATGTCTACCACATTGGGCATTGCAGATCTAGTCTATTGCTTCTACATGCTCTGTAGTACTCCATGGTTGTTTACTTCCTCCACATTTCACCTATCCCCTTCCCCACGGATGATCTTCCAAGTTTCCTTCAGTTCTCTGCCATCAGAAACTGCTAAAGTAGATATCCTTAAACAGGTCCATATGGACAAATCTATGCTGATTTTGACTAAATACTACCAAATAATTAGTTCCTCAAAATGCTTTCAATCATACACACACTCACTAGCAATAAGTGAGAGTTCCTGTGTCTCCATTCTTTCCTAACACTTAGATTCTAAATTATCATTGTCAGTTAACTTTATTTTGACGTTGGTTAAACAGAAATCACTGTATTTGATGCAATGAAAGTAGTTAGCAGTTTTGGAAATTTGTTGAAGTCTTTTCTACCATTATTTCCTAAACATATCTTTCCATATTAACTTTATAATTTTATCTGTTATATTTAAGTCTTTGATCTGTCTGTAGTCCATCTTTGAATATGGTTAGCACTGTATTCAAATAGGAATCCCATTTTGTTTTTCTCTATACTGTGAGCCAGTTTTCCTAACATCATCTTTCAAGCATTATACAATTTCTTCATTAATTTGTGGGGCTGTTGATAATATTTGTTATGTCCCCCAAATAAAGATTGGTCTGTCTCAGTTCTATTACTTTGTCTTTCTTATGCCAATACTATAGTGTTTTTATATCTGTTGCTTTGTAGATTATCTTATTATCTCATAGAGGTTGAGATTTTTATTGCTTAAAAAAATAATTTGCTTGAAAAAGTCATTCTAGGTTTCAGAATGTTTTCCCACTGTGCTTAGGGTAATATTTCAGAAAAATTCAAATATGTTTGGGTGGGCTTTTCAACATCTCTATGGAGGCAGCAAGTTGGGTTCAAGTAATTAACTTTAATTCTGTATCATTGAATGAATTAGTTAAGTTTTATTATTTTCACTTGTCTGACCTCTTAGAGCTGATATTAGGGCTAAACTGGTATGCACTGACATATTACCCATACGTATGCCAAAGGCTAATGGCTGCTATTTAAGATTTAAAAAGGCAGATGAGCTTACCTCTATGTAATTACTTCCCACAATAAAACTTGGTTTAGATTCTGGTTTAAAGGTTTGTTGTCCAGATAGTAATAGCATCAGCTTAAGTCTGGCTTAGGTTGGTATTGTACCTCATAGTTGTAGGGTCATTTAACATTGGAGTCCTATTTTACAAAAAGCCTAGAATAAATTCGAAATGACAGATTGAGTCATCCAACAAAATATTGAGCACATTTTGAGGCATTGTATAAGGTGCCAGATTAACTTCTTATCTTTACAGTCAGTCATGAAATTTTTACACTTAAAAACTTTAATTATCCTTTAGTTCACTAGAGAATAAGACACTGAACTAGAGTTTAATCCAAAGTTCTCTCCTATTCTTATCCAGAGACTTAGAGAAAGAAATGGCATTTACCTGCTTGGCTGTTACTGGTATGCTAGCTAATTCTTCCCCTTTCTTTAACAAGAAAATGCAGCAGAATGTAAGTGAGTGAGGTTTACTTACACTTGGGTAACTTTGAATAGATTCTTATTTTTATTTTAAAAAGTCATTAATAAACATTAGTATTTGATTAAAAAAACTGTTCTAGTTAGGTATGTTTTTAACCCTTGACAAGAACTACTACCCCTTTATTTTATTTTACAAATAAGAAAATAGATTTAGGGAAGTTAGGTGATTTACTCAGAAGTTATAAGCTATAGATGACTTTGTTCTGGACTTTAGAATGGAAAGACAAGGAATAGGGAAAAGCACATTTTTTGGAACTAAGAAAGTACAGTCTAACAGATTTCAGTAAATGAGTAAAAGCATCTTCTGTTTCAAAAAAAAAAGAGACAAAAAGGATGAATTAGTGACTTATTATTCAACCCAGAATATGCAAACCATAAAGGATTATTCAGATTTTATTCTTTTTTATTACCTAATAGTATCTTCCAAGGCCATAGAGATAAACCATTGTTACTAAAATGATCTTCCGTATTTTTGTAGGGGTTGGCCAGAAGACTTGGGGTACCTTTTATTCACTGCAGGTTAAATAGAATGGAACATTCCTTTAAAAATTGTACCATCTTACCTAGTGAATCTAGAATTGTACAGGGTTAAATTGAACTACTTTGGTCATACTCTACTAAGATGGAATCAGAAAAAAAAAACTTCTTAAAGATGCCCAAAATGGTCCGGGTATCCACATCTTGCTGACCAAGATGGAATCTGAGTTCCTGAGAGACAGGATTTTTAAATTAGAATCGCGTACTCTACCTATTTAAAAAATTAAATAACTAAATTGAATTAAACATTTTCAGTAATAACTAACATACCAAGTATGAAACAGTTATTTCAGTAGGAACTTAACATTGTAATATATTACTTTTTGGTTGTTGGCTTTTGTGAGTGTAAGTATTTGTTGTGTGTTTTATTGTTGTTGTTTGCCTTGTGTTTTGGGCTTTTTAAAAATTCTTGCATTTTTATTTTACTTGGAAGAATCATTAATAATCTTTCTGTTTCCATAAAATGTAGACGTTATCCAACTGTTGAAAAGCGAGCCAGAGTCTTCAATGGAGCAAGTTATGTGTCTATTCCTGAAGATGGCCCATTTCTTAAAGCACTACTCTTTGAACTTAGATTATTGGATAATGATAAGGACTTTGTGGAGAGTCGTGACAGCTGTTCACGCATCAATAAAACATCCATCTATGGACTCCCCATAGGAGGCGAAGAACTCTGGCCAGTTGTTGCTTTTCTGAAGAGTGGCATGGTATATGCTTGTGTTCCACTAGTTGAACAAAGTCTGTCCCCTCGTCCACCATTAATTAGCATCAGTGGAATTTCACAAGGCTTCGAACTTCTTTTTGGAATACAAGATTTTCTTTACTCAGGTCAAAAGAATGACACTGAGCTGAGTACAAGACTGAGCCAATTGCCTGACTTGCTTCTACAGGCTTGTCCATTTGGTACCATATTAGATGCCAACTTACAGAATTCATTGGATAATATCCATTTTGCTTCTGTGACTCAGCCACAGAAACAGCCAGCCTGGAAAGCTGGAACATACAAAGGAAAACCACAAGTTTCTATTTCTATTACTGAAAAGGTAAAATCTATGCAATATGATAAACAGGATATACCAGATACATGGCAAGTTGTCGGAACAGTCACTTGCAAGGTGAGGTTTTCTCTGGTATTTGTTTTCATACCATTTAACATAAATGGAGAAAAGTAAAATTTGCTAACTGTATTTTAAATAACATTCTTGATTTTTATCTTAAACATCAGTCTATTAATGTTAGAGTCATATGAAATTTTACTTATATTTTTGCATTTCCTAACAATTATATTAGTTATCTGTTGCTGTATAAACATTTATTATTCTTGTAGTTCCTGTGGGTCAGAACTTTAGGAACAGCTTAGCTGGGAACTTCCAGTGTAGAGTCTCTGATGAGATCACAGTTAAGATTTCAGTTAGTCATCTGAAGGTTTGACTGTGGCTGGAAGATCTACTTGCAAGGTAACTAACTCAGTCACATGACTGGCAAGTTGGTGGTTATTGGAGGGGCACCACAGTTCCTTCCCACATGGCCTCCTCAACAGGCTACTTAAATGACCTTATAACTTGGTGACTGGCTTCCCTCAAATTGAATGATCTGAGAGAGAGAAAGAAGGGGAGAGATAGGCAGAAGCTGTTCTTTTTATTACATAGACTGGAGGTCACATAGTATCACTTCCATTATTTTCTGTTCATTAGATGCAAGTCATTAAGAGTGGTCCATATTCAAGGGGCATGGAACTAGGTTCTATCTTTTGAAAAGAGTAGTTTCAAAGAATTTGTGAACATATTTTTAAATTGCCACACCTATTTTCCATTTTTTTTTTTTAGAAGGAGTGAAATTAACAAATCTCTGACATGATATCTAGAATCATTTTGAAGGGCTCTTGTTTTGTTGTTGTGTTTTGTTTTTTCCAAGACAGGGTCTTGCTCTGTCTGCTGGGCTAGAGTGTCATGGCGTCAGCCTAGCTCACAGCAACCTCAAACTCCTGGGCTCAAGTGGATCCTCATGCCTCAGCTTTATCTTGCCTCAGTCCCCCAAGTAGCTGGGACTACAGGTGCACACTACCACACCCAGCTAATTTTTTTATATTTTTAGTAGAGACAGGGTCTTGCTCTTGCTTAGGGCTCAGGCTGGTTTCTAACTCCTGAGCTCAAGAGATCCTGCCTTGGCCTCCCAGAGTGTTAAGCTTACAGGCCTGAGACAGCATGCCTGGCCTAAGGCTCTTGGTTTGTTAAACAAGTCAATAGGTTGATTTAGGGTTCTCTGGTTTAAGGTTAGAAAATCATTTCATACTAGAAATAAAAAAACAAAAGGAGTGTCCATAATGAGAAAAAGATACCCACTGAGCAAACATTCTTTTATTGTTTCCCATGCATAGAAATGTGCTAGGCACTAGAGATAAGAAGAAAAACATAACAAATACTTGTAGGTGGTGGACAGTTAATGTATGCCGCAGACTCTGTATATGAGAGTGCATTTGGAACTAAGCATTATACCTCCTGAGTTCTACTTACTCTTAAAATATCGTGCAGATCTAATGAAACAAAAGATAATCAGTAATCTTTAGATGGCTCAATTAGCCAGTTTGATCCAGTGCTTTCATAGAGGTAAATGTCAAGAGTTGAGGTGCAATGGGAGACCCTGAATACCCGCATACATGTAAGTTGTTGATACATGTAAGTTGTATCAAGTCTGGTTGGGTAAGAAAAAGCCACTACAAAACTGGGCACAGTGGTATACTCCAGCTACTTTGGGAGGTTGGGAAGGCTGAGGTGGGAGGATTGCTTAAGGCCAGAAGTTGAAGGCTATGGTACACTATGATGATTGTACCTGTGAATAGCCACTGTACTCCAGCCTAGACAACATAGCTAGACCCTGTCTCTAAAAATAAATAAATTTATGGTAGTAAAGGTGTTTGATATAAATAAATTTATGGTAGTAAAGGCTTCCTCAAGAGCTGCTAGAGGAATAAGTCTCTGATCCTCTAACTGCAGCCTTCTAGAAACAGTATCTAATTATCTCAATCTGGAAATCTGGAATAGATAAGAAACCAGAGTTCACAGAGAAGTCTGAGAAGCTGCCATGGTTATCTGTTATAACCTCAAAGTGGGAATTCAAGGAAAGGTTTGTGAAAGTGCTGCATCTTAGTATCACAGCCATAAAGTAGAAGCTCAGGGACAGATCTGTGAAGCTATGATATCTGGCTTCCATGACCTCCCAAGAATAATGGCTCCCCTTTCTCTTCTCCCTTCTGAATCTGTTATGAGTACCTGTCATTGGCAAGCTAACCCAAACCACATACGAAAGAAGATGCTGAGTTTCTCTATATGGCAAAGGAATGTGGAGGTGATAATACAGAATGTAAGGCTTCACACAAAACATCAGATGATCTAAGACATGAAGAATGAAAGAGTTTACAGGAGAAAAGAACTATGTAGCTGGAGGGAATAGCACATGCAGAGGTGTATATGAAAGTATAAGACTATGATTTATTCAGAGAAATGCAAGAATCCAATATGTTTACTGTAAGTTGCCAGGTAGAAAATGATTAAGGAGGTAGATGAGAGCCAAACAATGAAAGGCTTAAAAAGTAATACACAACCAAAGGAGAGCTATTGAAAGGATTTGAGCATGGATACAATATAACAAAAATTATGTCTGATTAAGATCTAGCATTGATAGAAGGTGGACTGATTACAGGAATGCATGTCTAGATATGCTTAGAGGGCAGTGACAGAAATTGTAAGGTCCTGTACCAGTGTGGTTGCAACAGGAATGAAGAGAAGTCAGTGGATTTAAAATATTTTTTTAAGAATTTTAGAGGTAAACATAGGGGTCTCTGAAGGCTCTCCTGGTCTCTAGGTGTCTGAAACATGATAAAACCCATTAATCAGAACATAGAAAGCAAGGAGAATAATACCTAGTGAGTTAGGTTGAGGAAAATGACTTTGATAAATTCAAAAAAGCCCCAATCAGAAATTTGCTTCTAAGATCTTGGTAATATCCATTTTTGTTTATATTGCAGTGTGACTTGGAAGGAATCATGCCAAATGTTACCGTCAGCTTGAGTCTCCCCACCAATGGATCTCCACTTCAAGATGTTTTAGTTCATCCTTGTGTGACTTCTCTTGATTCTGCCATTCTGACTTCTAGTAGCATTGATGCAATGGATGATTCTGCGTTTAGTGGGCCTTACAAATTTCCATTCACTCCACCTTTAGAGTCATTCAACTTATGCTACTATACTTCCCAGGTAAACAACTTTGGGAAAGTTGAGACTTTGTTAATCTTTATAAATACTGTTGATAAGCAAATCATTTGTACTGTTGGTCCAAATGAGAACTTTTCTTGAGTTATATACCAGACAATTATTGACAAATGAAGACGAAGATTTAATTCTTTGAAAAGCATACCTCTTGTCTCTAATGTCTGTAACTATTTGTAGTTTTCAAAGTCATTGAATTTATTTTTTTTAATATGCTTAAATAAGGAGTCCATGGCCATAGGATAGATCCTGGTATGACTAAGTCATGGTTTTAATGATGAACATAAAATACCTTTAATACCAGGCAACCTGAGTTACAAATATATAATGTTGCTAATAGCTATTTATTGCTTATTGAATAACTGTGTCAGACATTGTCATAGGCACTTAATATGTATTTTCTCCAGTACCTTTAACAACTCTTAAGGAAGGTATTGATATCCCCATTTTACGTATGAAGAGAGCCTCAGAGAAGTTAAGTGACTTGAATAAGTCATATTAACTGTTAAGTTGAACAGACTGGATTTCAACCCAAATTTTCTAGACTCCTAAACCTTTTTGTACTATACCATTTGTCTTTTATCCTAGTTGTGAATCAGTAGGTTGGAAAAACCTACTCAAGGTAGCTTATGTGGAGGGAATTTATTTTGAGAATGCAACAGGCAATCTCATTGTCACTCAAGGGTAAGAATAGAAGTAGACCCAGGTCAGACTGGGACTAGAAAAAGAAAATTAAAATCACTGTATACTCAGGGTCCACACTGTCTGTCTCTTCTCTGCTTCTCAGTCTCCTCTTTCAGCTTGCTTTCTCTGCTTGCACATGACCTTACAGCTCTAGGATCTATACTTTAAAAGTAGAGTCTCTCTGTGTCTTATTTCAACTATATCAGAAAGAATGATTGGCTCACCTCAGCCTACAGATTGTTTCCCCTTCAGTCAGTTATTGATGACTAATCGAGCAAGCTGCTGCTGAGCTAGGGACTTGGGGGAGTCACAGGTACAACTGGAGCAGCCGGAACTGTGGGCATTGTGGCAATGATCAGTATGTCTAGTGAATGTCAGAGAACCTGGAGAAGGGGAGCCTGGACAAGCAAGAGTAGAGACAAGAATGTATTGTATACACTTTTCTCATCTCTGAGAACAGAATATAGATCCCTTAGAATGAATATAGATTCATCATTACTATTATCAAAACAACTTAGAGTAACCCATGAATCATTAAAGGCATATCTGTGTATAATGACTATATTACTACAAGACTTTTTTCTCAATCACTATTGCTATTTTACCCGTTAACTTGAGAATTATATAAAAATTTGTTTATCTTTGTTTTCAGGTCCCTGTCCCCCCAATTTTGGGTTTTTATCAAGTGAAAGAGGAAGAAATACAGCTAAGAATAACAATTAATTTAAAACTTCATGAAAGTGTGAAAAATAATTTTGAATTCTGTGAAGCTCATATACCTTTTTACAATAGGTGAGAATAAAATAACATGATGCCATGATTTCTGTCTTAGTACATGCCCACTGCCCCACAATAAATTATTTGTCTTTGTTTTTTACCTTATTTTTAAGTTTGAAATAATTTTATGTTATTCAAATGAATGCTGATTCTGAACCAAAACATAGTCTTGAGGATAATCTCTTTACTGATATATGTGTCTTCATTTTTCTGGTTAAACTTGCCAGTTAATTATAAACTTAAGCCAATGTAGCTTTCTCAGGGGTTATTTTACTCCTGCCTTTAATTCTAGCAATTTTTCTGTATTCTACATATACATCAAGCCTACCAACTATCAGCAACTTGTTGCATTATAATATTACTTCCTCATCACTTTTACATTAACTCTCCAGCATAGTTCTTTTCAAAGTATATTTCAAACTAATGTATAATAAAATTATACTTTAAATGTTATGTCAACCCATGTGACTATATCAATCATGCTATATGATTTTTAAGTTGTCTTTAGAATTAATAACGGAATATATATCATCACCAAAGATGTTTATATGATTTCTGATATTTTTTTAAGATTTAATATTCATTATCTGTTCTAGTCTGCAAACTTAAATACAGCTCTGCTGTTATGCTGTCCTTGAATTAAGTAACAGTAACAAGAATTAACTTAAATCTCTTAACACTATTATGTCTATGATCATTTTTTCTTTCTATTTTGTCCTTTTTTAAAGAGGTCCAATTACACATTTGGAATACAAAGTTAGTTTTGGCCAACTTGAAGTATTTAAAGAGAAAAGCTTTCTGGTCTGGATTATTGGTAAGCAAGGGTTTATATATTGATTTTTTTTTAAATTTGCTATAGAATCTACTTAATTTAGAATAGCTGATTGGTATATTTGTGTTTTTAGGCCAGAAGTTCCCAAAATCAATGGAAATTAATCTTTCTGGAACTGTAACTTTTGGAGCCACGAGCCATGAGAAGCAGCCATTTGACCCAATTTGTATTGGAGGTACAGCATATTTGAAGGTAAACTTATTTATATGGCTTACTACAATAGAATCCCTTCCTTTGTTTCTAAATTGCATATATCTAGTTGATTTTTAATGTTTTCCACCAATTTGGGGAGAATTTTGTTCTTTTTGTCTGGGCTAAATCCTTTTTTTGGGTTGTTCAGTATTAGTCACTTTTCTCTTTCACTTAATAATTTGAAAAAATTAAGGGAGCCAGGCACAGGGTGCATGCCTGTAGTCCCAGCTACTAAGGAGGCTGAGGTGGGAGGATTGTTTCAGCCCAGGAGTTCGAGGCTATAATGCACTGTGATTGTGCCTGTGAATAGCCACTACACCAGCCTGGGTGACATAGTGAGACCCAGTCTCTTAAAAAAAAATTTTTAAGGGAAACAGGTAAGTATAACCTAAATAGCCCAACTAGCCTAATTCTACCTAGCTCTTAGTTATCAAATTCAAGATTTGTATACAAAAAATACGAGATTTAGTCTTTGCCCTCTAGGGATTTTTTGATGACGCTCATCAGTAATTTATCAATGCTAACTGCTTTTGGTGTTTCAAGGAATGAATAAGCAGTTCTGGCCCAAGTGGTCATGGTAAGCTTTGCAGTGGAGATGAGCTTAAGCAAAACTCCAAGGCCTAAGTAAGCACAAGTTGAAGTATGACCAACATTTGTTTAGGTAAAGAAATGACTTAAAAGACTGAAGGATGATAAACAAAGCATGCCTAGGAACCAGTACTAGAAACAGTAGTACTATATGAAGCTGAATAGGTAATTTTGGTTTGGATTATAAAAGGTTTGAATTTGACTTTTATTCCTTTGGTTGATACTATACTTTTTTGAGTAGAGGAGTAGTCTTCCACAAAGTGGTACATTATGAATATCAATATGGAAATGGGTATTAGGAAGGTGAGTGAATAAATGAGAGACAAAGCATTTTATGGCTATGTATTAATATTTATTAATATTGCAGATGAATGGTAATAATAAGTTAGTAATGCTGAGCTAGTGTAGTGTCAGCAGAAAGAGAAAGGAAAGGAAAAACAGTAAGGGGCTGCTGCAAGAGCCATGATAAAAGTAAAGCCTTGACCACTAATTAAATAAAGAGATAAAAATAATAAGTCAAAGATTGTATTGTTCAAAAAAGTATGTAATTTAAACCAGACTTGATGCTCTATGAGGGTAGAGACATGTGAATTTCATTCATTCATTGTTTTGTCCAAAACCTCTAGTCCAGTACTTAGCACACAAATATTTGCTGAGTGGATGAATATGCTTAAAAGAAAATTCTGATATGGAGAAAGTTGGGAGGGAATGAGTTTCATATATTTGTTGCTGGTAATAGCAGCATATCCTGATGTAAGTGTCCAGTGGGTAGCTAAAAACCTAAAGCTTGATTCTCAAGAGAGAGCTCAGATATATATAAGGAATTAGGATTTAGCCACAGAGAGAAAATAGTTGAGGCAGTAGAAACGAGTAAGATCAGAAAAAGATAAGAGAAAATATGAGGAAGATTCAGAAAAAGCAATGGGAGAATTGAAGGAGTGATCAGAAAGGTAGCAGGAAAACCTAAATAGAATGATATTAAAAAAAACCAAAGAAGTAGGTTTGAAATCTATACACAGACAATTTAGGGGAAGTGGTAGTGAAGTCAGAATACTGGTGATAATTCATTTTTTCTACCTTGGCTTCACCTGTGTCCAAGCTTTTTGTTTCAAGGATTATTATAAAAATTCCTATTTCAGATACCTTTTAGAAAAAATGTGAGATGTTAACACATTGTATGTCCTTCAAAGGTAGGGGTTATGATTTTTCTATTCATTTCCATCACCTAACCAGTTACAGTCTCATTGAAGGCAAGTATTGCCTATTTGCATTCATTCATTGACTAAATGAGTTTTATAATATCTCAGTCAAATCAACCTTGTCATAACTTCCAGCATTCAGAATTATGCCAAACATGCAAGCAAGAGCCCTTTACTTTCAGACATAATTTGAGTTGGAACAGGAAAAAACATTGCTGAGATCTGAATGTTACATCATTCTAAATCACATCCTATGCATGTGATCAGTTAGTTTGGCAGTTAAAGGAAAAAGTTAGGAAATGGGGAAAATTGGCAGGGAAGGGAGAGATAGGAGGAAAAAAGTATAGAAAATATATCAGGATATTGCTAAATTAGGAGCATTTAGCAGCAGAGGTGAGGAGCACCACAGCAAAAGGAGACTGGTGCTCCATAAAACAGACCTTTTTATAGTTCATGTGAAAGTTATGGTAACTCAGAGGTACCCATCACTACGCATTCAGAGAATGAACTAATATATTGTAGCACAATATATTAATAATAATCGGCATTTGTAGGGATAACCCCATATTGTCAGTGAAATTCAAGAACTATGGGATATGTTTTAGAAAAGTTTTCCAGGTGAGGGAAGGGGTTATTTCTAAGCTTAGTTCTGTAAAAGTCAAATTTCACTTTTCTGGAAAATTAAGTAGAGCAGTTCGTTCCCCTCAAACACAAGATAAACTGATGTTTCTGTTTTAGTAATTACATTCTCATGTTTTGCTAGAAGGTGTTTACATTGTGTTCTGCCTGTAAAAGAATTATGATCTGAAGTGTATCATAACCACATAGCTGTAGGGATAGAAGAGAATATGCAGTATACCAGACAGCACAGGGGAAGGAGCACCAACTTTTGTAGTCAGGTCTGGGTTCGAATGCCAGCTCTGCTACTTATATGCTGGGATGCTATTTGCGTCTATCTCTGAACCTCAGTTTCCTCATTTGTAAAAAGGGGGTACCTTGCAGTATGGGTTAGAGTTTATGTTAGTGAAGTGCCTGGTATGTGTTAAGCACTTCATAGTTACAAACTTAAAAGAAATGGCCCTAACACAAAGAGGATAAAAGTGTGTGTACAAATATATATGTTTGTGCTTGCACACATACACAATTCATGTTTAATACTTGTGGTTTTTATTTTGTGAACTGTGTGAGATAAATTCCCGAAAATTGTGTCAAGGAAAAAATGTAACCATCCTTTTTACATAATCTTCTCAACTTGATATATCTCTCTCCTTTTTCTAGCTTCATTTTAGGATCTTAGATTATACACTCACTGGGTGTTACGCAGATCAACATTCAGTTCAAGTTTTTGCATCAGGAAAACCAAAAATAAGTGCACGTAAGTTGTACAGATTCAGACGAAATTAAGGGAATTAAAATGATGTTATGCAGTTATTACCTAAAGTAAAAATTATAATGTAATTGAACTTGGAAATTAAAGAATAATTTCAATTTATAAAATCCCGGCCTGATTACATAACTTTTTGCCTAACAGTTATGCATAACAGTTTGTATACTTTACATTGCCTTCTGCCTTCTCCTATTTATAAAATGGTCTGGGAGAGCAAGGATTGAGATAGATTAAGTTCAAGATATATTGAACTTTAATATAAAGTTGGATTTGTTTTTCTCTGGGTATAATAAACTCTTTATTTAGAGTTGGTTCACAGGGACTTTGGTGTTGGACAGACAGGAGTTTGAGTCTGGTTCAGACATTTTACTAGCTGTGTAACTTTGGGCAAGTTAGTAAACTTGAAGTTTTAGTTTCCTCATCTATATAATGGAAATAATAGTGTTCTTTACCTTAGGATTCTTATGAGATTTAAAAAAGATTATATTGCATGCACTTAACATGATGTTTAGCATACAGTATAGATTCAGGAGATGTTAGATATGATTATTATTTAAAAATTTAAAGTTTTTAGCAAATGTAATCAATAAACATAATTTAGTGCCTTCTCTATTCTACCAATTGGAGAGCAATAGAAAGACGTTTCCTACCTTCAGAGTGTTTATTGGTTGGTTTAAAAATATATATATATGTATGAGAAACAAATGAAAATATAGGGAAACAAAATATAAATGGATTCAAAATTATTTAATTCAGATCACATACATGTGTATGACAGAATAGAGAAGTAACTAGCATGAGATAAAGTTAGCTAAATTGAAGCAGAAACTTTTTGCCTCATACATTAAGGAGAATAAATCTATTATATATTTGGATAAGAATCATCCCAATTTATAAAAACTGTTATTATATTTAGATAAATATTTCTTAAAGTAAGGATTAGGATCTGTAAAATAGGAAGAATCAGACAGGACTCTGTACATGAATGTTTCAAGAGAATTACAGAGCTTAGAACTGTAGAATTCTAAGCAATTAATTGTGAATGGCAGTAATAAGTTCTATGTAATGTAACCAGAATAAGCCAATATTGTTTACTTCCCTAGGCTTTTTCAGTGTTTTCTTTTATATCACTTTTTGTGTTTTTTTTTAAAGCATAAATATAAAAGAGTATTTATAATGCATTTGCTTTTTTATGAAGGCTATAATAGACAAACCAGTGGTTTTGTCCAAGGCAAATAGACCAATATTTTGGATTGCGCAAATAGACCAATATTTTGGATTGTGCAAACAGACCAATATTTTAGACTGTCTGTAGGAAATACATTGTCTCTTTAAGTAGCACCTAAAATAGTTAAAGTATTTTATTAATATTAACTAAACATATTACAGTAATTTTCAGAAAGAATAATATAGGTTGGAAAGTCTTAGTAATATACTTGCTTCTTGATACAAAATATATTGAATGAAAGATCTCATTTTAAACAAATCATTATGACAAGTCTTTTCTTTCTTTCGTTTATCAGTTTCAGAATGCGGCTGCCAGTTTGTTCAACTGTGTAGAACCTTTATTTTTGCCATCATCTTGACAATAAAAATCTATATTCACAATATACAACTTAGTTCTGAAAATAGTTTAGTGATAATAATACTGATTTAAATAATAATGGCTTATGTTTATTGCTTACTATGTGCCAGGCAGAATTCTAAGTGTTTTATGTATATTAACTCATTAATCCTCACAGCACCCTATGTAACTGTTGTTATCTCCATTTTACAGATGAGGGCACTAATGAAACAGAGAGATTAGGGTCATAGCTAGTAAATGGCAGAACTAGAAATCAAACTGATGCAGTCTGGCACTAGAGCCTCTCCACTTAACAGTATGCCCTGTTGCCTCTCAACATTACTAGGTTCTCAAACTTTAAAAAAGAAAAAAAGACAAGATAATATATCCTACATTCTTTTAATTATGAAGAAGGGCATGAAAAAGAAAGAAATATATCTTTAGTGATATATGTATAATACTAAGAATTTACATGAGTCTAACTTCAAATGAACATTATTATTTCAATTTTACAAATCAGAAAACTTTATTCAGAGAGGCTGCCATTTGTCCAAAGTTACAAAGCTATTTTTAAAAGGCTTAAATTTGATCAGAATTATTAATAAGAAACCAGCGAAGCAACATATTTAGAATGTTGGTAGAAAGTTGAGTATTGATTTATCTCTTTGATACTTTGCGTGAAGAATAGCAAGACCAGAATCAGGACCCTGGTGAAGAGGTTACAGAAGGGAAACCAATAAAAAAATTTTTAATGTTTTTGGAGATGAAGTAATGGTTTACAAGAAACATAATTTGGGGAAAATATGAGGATAAAATTGGCAGATTTGGCATGGCATAAATGAGGGATATTTTATACAAGCTTGAAGATAGAATGGTCAAATATTTAATGAGCCCATATTTGTAAAGCAGTAAAAGTTTAATAAAGCCTTGATAAAGTAGAATTAAGGTGAATATTTCAAAACATTGCCTTGAAATGATTACATTCCACAATTTCAAAAAATCATGACTTTGCTCTCTTGTTGAATTTTTGCTAAGGTAAAATAATCTTATAATTAATTTCTTTTTCTTTTTCTTTTTTTTAAGACCGGAAACTAATTTCTTCTGATTATTACATCTGGAATTCAAAAGCCCCTGCTCCAGTAACATATGGATGATTATTACTGTATTTTCTCATGTTTAAATGGAACTTATATAATAGTAACATACCTTACATGAAGTCATCATTTTACTCTTATTTAATGTTTTCAGTCTGATATAATTTGAAAGAACATCTTAAAGGCTAATGTCTCCAATTTTTTTACCCTTTGATTTCATGCTGGTATAAGTCAGAACACAGAAAAGTAGTGATTCACTTTGGCTTATTTTAGACTAGTCCTGGGTCATCCTGCCACCATGTTCCTTTCTACATCTGTGGCAGACATTGCGAATCAATCACAGCCCTTTTTCTATATGAGCCTTCCTGGATAAGGGTCCAGCTCCTTCTCAGTGGAGAGATTTAGGCAGCTGCTCCCTATGGAAGATGCAAGATAAAAATTATTTGCTCTTCCAAACCTCGGTACTAATATCCTAGTACCATGTGTTTTCACTATGTTAGAAACAACTGTAAAGTTTTTGAATTAACAGCCAATGGAGACAAAAATTATTTAAATAGTAACCTGTTCTTAATCAGAACTATCCTATTGACTAATAAAGAATCTGCATAATTCTATTCAAGGTATTTATCTCGGTTCTAGAGTTACTTTCTAAGTAAGCTTGTTAATCTACTACAGTAGCATTTTGCTTAGGATGTCAGTAGGCATATTAAGATGGATGGGATACCTTCAGAAGATAAGCATAGTGTTTTGTGATCATTTAATGTCTGCAGCCAAATTTTTAAAGATAATTTAGTATATTGCTTTAAATTAAAATTCATTAATGAATTCAGGTAAAAATTCAAAAGCCATTCTGTGTGTAAAGAGTATCATTTAATCTTATAGTCTCACATAGCATATCTCTTTAAATTTGTCACTCTATTTTTCTTATTACCATTCTATTGATTTCTTCAAAAACAGTCTAGTTATACTCTACCTGTCTCTACAATTATATGTCTATTGTTTTCAGAGCAGTTCATTGTCAAGTTGGACTTTAAGTGACCATTCAAGAAAAGATAAAATCTCAAGATCCTCAAAATTTAATTCATGTCAAGATTCTTTTTACAGAACAGAATTTGGAAGTGTTATAAAAAATATGCATTACAGATTAATATTCAATTCAATTATATCAGGTTCTATTTTTTAATGAGTCTCCTAAAGAAGAGCTTAGAAAAAGCTGCTAACTCCTTGAAAGAGAGCTATGATAGTTTGAAGGGATAGTGCATATAAATTTAGGATTTGAAATATGATTTTTTAATTAAGGTCAATCCTGCTCATTATAAACTCTCATTTTCTGCAAAGCATTATCACGGCATAAGGTTCTATGTTCAAAATTATCTCAAGTAACAAAGAAAAGAGAATAACTGCCTGACCAGGACTTTAACTTGTTATTCTAGCTTAATCATAGATAATCAGTAGTAAAAACTTTCCTTTTAAAAGAAGAAAATACCATTCTCCATAAGTTATTTGGTCTCTCTTAAACTCAAAGAAAGCTTAATGTTTCACTTAAGTTAGCATGTTCTATTAATGTTAATGCAGATGCTTGGAAATCTTGATTGTATAAATGTTTACCAAATACACAAAGGTAAGCAAGAGGCATTTATCTAGTAAGTAGGCAGAGATTTAACTAGGCAAAACTTTCTTTATAAACAATTAGAAAAACCAGTGAATCTTTGATTTGACATTTCTGGAAACCTGAGGAAAATCTAGGGAGTCCTGGAAAAGTGATGAGATGATGGGGAACCTGATGCCATCTGTTGCCATTTCATTCTAACATAACGCCACAGAACTAAACCGACTCAGGTTTTCATCCCAGTGAGATCAGCTGGGCACACTGTGATGCCTTTGATTTTGTCTAGAAACCTGTCACTTCAGGATAATTTCTGAAGACAAAGTCTGTTTCCCGTTTGGTAGGTGACCTGTTTAATGTTTTCCCTGTGTCTGGGAACTCCTTAGTGTAATTAGCGACCTTTGAACTCCACAACTAATCCTGAGCTATTTTGTATTCCTTACTCATCTTTAAGGCTGGACCTTTCTTTTCTTCAGAGTCCGCTGCCACAATTAAAGAAGAAACAGCTGCATTTCAAAGGGATTCCGATTCCAGAAGCTTAATCATGATTGACATGTTCTTATTCTAAGCTATAAGACACTCTAAGAGTCCTTTCTTGGGTTAAAACTTCAATCATTTTCTAAAAAATTATCTCACTATGGATTTTATTCATTTTCTTTGATAACTATTCTTTGCATTTTTTAACGTGAAAGATGCTTTGCATTTGCAGTGAATATGAGCAACTACTTCCAGTGAAAGATTTGGATGGTGTCAGACCTACTCTAGATGGAAAATTGCTAAATTCCCTTTTAGTGCCAAAATATGATTATGAAATCTGATGTCTATCATATGGGTAATTATTCTTCAGTAAACCCAAAAGGTTAAAAAACAAAGTGTTAAATTTCTGAGAATGAGCTCCAGAAAAGATGGTTCATGATTTTGGTAAAACCCTTTTTTTCTCCATTTTTGACCAAACAATATTTTTCAAAACTTTTTAAAAGCCGGCAATATAGTAGTTAGGTAATACCCTTACAGTAGTGGTGTTTCTTACTTTTTAAATAGTTGATTCAAATGTCAAGTTTGAAGTAAATAGCCTCATGAGGAATTCTTATGAGAATTAATTTGTTAAAATTTTAGTAAACATTAATCTGTCCTATAAAATAATTTAATTTTTTCATGCCAACTCAGTATTTCTACTGGGTTAAAATTATGGTTTTATGCATTGAATGATTTAAGATCTTCTAAAGTAGACATTTTATCCATAGTAACAACTGCTAATATTTTTCTTCTAACTTTTGTTACAGTATTTCAAATACTTCATAGACATTCATAGATTCAGACTCCTACACTACCCCTGGGAGCTAGGTAGGTGGAATTATCATCCAGAACCTCTGCAGGAACTGCTGCCACAGCAAGATGGTTGTTCTTAAGACAAAGGTCAAAAAAGGGATGTTAATAAACAGTCCTCAGGTTTAAGGGACTTTTTTAGGATTACATCTTAAATTCCAACAAATCAGATTTAGGAGTTACTGAAAGTGAAATTGATCCATCCCTCATCCAAACTTTGCAATACTTTCCTGTTCTGACATCATTTAGATAGTTAGCTGTATTATCAGATTAGAAACCATTGTATCAGGCTGCTGAAAGGAAAGGGAGGCAAAAAGCTAAACATGGGATGAATTCTGAACCTTTTAACCTGGCTGAAGTACGTTGGTCCCTGTTATGCAAATACCTTCAATCCTCTGCTAAGTTCAGTGGAAATAATTTTCTTGAATGACAGGTTTATTCAGCAAGGATTCAGTTGGTGATTAATCCCCCTTTGATCTAGGGTATTTCACTTAACTACCAGTTACCTCGTTCTGACAAAGTGCAACTGAGATTAGGGAGATCACTAGAACACTACCAGGGTGTGCGTTTATTCTTTATAACCTTTTAAAGCAAGGGCCAAGAATGCAATTTATTTTCAGTATTTGAAGATGTAAAGTCCTGTCTGCTAAGTTAGAAAGTCAATTGAATACCAAATGAAGTTTGTTTCTTACGTAATAGAACAAACATTTCTTTTTGCTTTTCCTAACAATGATATTAGGAAACAGGCTTTGAAGAAAGAAGAAACAAAGACTACATTCCAAGTATAGCTTCTAAGTTTTGTTTCATGCACTGGAGTGTATATTTATTGGCCCTGAGATAACCCAAAAATCAAAGTAGTGGCTACAGCTTAGGCTGAGAAAATGCTTCTGTTTCATTAAATTGTACAGTTTCTCCTCACCTCCCTTCCACCACCACCACCATTAGTGCTATGTGGTAAAGAAATTCAGCTGGGAAAAACATGTTGTAATACACAATTATCCATATTGAGACTTTTAATTTTAAAGCTTTGTTTGTTAACTTTTTCCAGTCACTATATTCTCATTATAAGAATAATTACATTCATTTTTGGAATGACTTTTTAAATAAAGAAAATTAAATGATACCATTACCAAAATACCTCAGAGTAATAATTTTCATTTTTTTCTGTCCTTTTCCCAATTATCTGGACCTTCTGTCTCATAATTTTAAACTTTGAAATATGCTATGGAATTTTGCACAGTATTTTGAGAAAAAAATTTCAAGATATGTTTCATGCTAGGTTTCTCAAGAAATTTGCTCTTTAAAACTATTATCAATATCAGTGTAGTATTTATCTTTCAAGATATCAAATTAAAGGATTTATTCCTCAAGTATTAATATATTTTAAGTCCTTTAAAAATAATTTATAACAAAAGTTTTTAAAGATTAAATTTTTATTAATGATTACTTTTATTATAGGTAAGGCATTTTTAATGCTAAATGTTCATTATTCTAGTAGAAGTTTGAAATACAGGTATTTAGATTTTTTTTATACTTTTTGGCTCATACTTTTTGTGATATAATTTATAAGTTGAAACAATGACTCCAAGAAATGCATATCTAACTTATGTTGGGGCCAAACCAGCCTTCTCTACTTTTAATTTAATAACCAGTTTCTAAATGTATTTTATTAGCAGGTTCCTTAACCATATCAAAATTGAGGATCAGAAAAAATATAAGATATGGCAGGACCTATAAGACAGAGGGCAGGTTCCCATAGCTATGTTGCTAAGAAACTAGTGTTTTTAATAATTTCTGCAGTAGATATTTAGTCAATAAAATGTTGCAGTTTATTTTGAAATGTACCATCATAGACTATATATACAATATAAATGTATGAGTGTATGTATTTATGTAATATATAGAATGCTAGTGTGTCTGACTTGGTGGATTTCCCTATGAAAATCAGTATCATGTCAGGGGAAGAATATTTTAGAGTCAAATAGTCAAATATCTTCCCTCCAAACACAATGTTACTTAATAGTAAAGAAGAGATTCATTAAAATGAAAATTGCCAAGGAACTCCTGAGTTTAGTGTTTCAAAATAATTAAAACTCTTATGAGCTGAAAGCTTTTTATGGATATAACATTATTGTCCATATATAGCCTGAAGCAGTACAATGTCTATCACTAGTGTATATATAGTGTATCTATATATCACTAGTTTCTTGCCTTATTAGCAGGTTACTCTGAGGTCTAGTTGATTTCTCTGAGGCCCTGGCTAATCTGTGTAATTGACCTCAGTGTGGTGTTATAATGCCTAACACCCAAGCATTTACAGGTGGTTGAATGTCCCACAATAGAAACCACCTGCTGAATTTTTTTCCCCAGCAGGATGTGAAAATTTACATACCTAATTATCTATTAAACATTTAAAGTCATACTGCATGTTTCCTTTAAATGTTTTTAAGTGATAGTTTCTGTTAAAAAAACTTATTTAGTAAACACTAATAATAGTGAAAAATAAAAAATTAGTTATCCCTCTTAAAATTTTTACTTTTTCCTTCAAGGGACTTGGGTGCCCTCTGCAGGTAATAATGAGATAACTAATTAATGACTATATCTGTAAACCCTGTGATTTTTTTCCCTTTTAAAATCATAGCCTACTTACACCCAATCACAAAGAAAGTGTGATCCAATTTATTTATATTATTAACTCTTAATTTGCCAATGATTGAAGTAGGAGTTTCTTTTCTCTCCTGGTTTTATAGTTGTGTTAGTGTGAAGAATGTGATACCAATGAACATGCCTGATAACTTAGCTGGGGCTCTTTAAATGTTGGAACTACAGTAACACACATTTGCTCACAGAAACAAGATTGAGGAAACAGCTATTTTGAAATTTATTGAAGAAGTAGAGAATAGCTTGTTTATTTCCCATTATATTTTTAGAAAATTAAATGTTTGAAATGAGCCTTGCGTTTTCAACATGCATCATGTATAATTACATGAATGGAAAAAAACTTTAAAATTACACAAGACTTCTATTTCTTGACCTTATTGATGAGTGATGATTGTATTCTAGCTCAAAAAAACAAGTCATCTTAGAATTTCTGCATTTAAAAAAATGTATTGACCAGATAATGTTTTGAGTATTGTTGAATGCATGAGTCTACTAACTAGCAAGAGTGAAGAGCAAAAGGCAAAGGTTTCCCCACCCTTCTGTGGAAATATATATGGAATAGTTCACTTCATCGTACCCATACTTTCTGAATGGGTATAGCAGATTTGTTTCTAAAGGATATAAGAGTTCATTTTGTATATGAAACTAGAAGTGGAGTGCTAGTGGGACTTCTGATTCAATTAACTGAAGTTGGTGAAGCTGCCTTGGAAACTAAATATGATGAGAACAAGAGGAATGACTGGATCGAATTCATAGAAATAGATCTTTTTGCAAGCAACATAATGATTCTGATCATCAACCTTGAAAAGTAAATTAGAACAAGCAAATTGCTGTTGAAAAATTCTTTCAGCACTCTGCTGTTGCTACTCAGCTAGTCATGGCTCAGCCAGAAGCAAGGAAAAAATGCACTCAGTTTTGCATTAACAAAGGAAACATTATTAAAGTGAATGTTTACATTGTGTTTATTGAAGTGTTCAAAGAATATTTGTTGCATCTTCAAGCAACCTACTGCTCTTCAGACTATTATAGTGCTTGAGTGATAATAACAATGAGTCACTTGTACATTTCAGAAAAATAAATGACTTTTAACTTAGTGTTTCTCAACTGTCTCAATTTAAAATATACAAGAATCAGATTTAATAATACTTTATCTTTTAAAGATTTTTGTCTATAGGAGATATATCCCATTAAAAAAAAAGCCCTCAATTACTGACATACTTTCCAGTTACTTTCAGACACTTTGTGTAGCTTTCCCCCCAGAAACTATAATGCATAATGAATAGCTGAAAATAATCAAAAACTGAAAAAAATTGTAAAATTACTGGAGTGTGCAATTGAGTATGTAATATGTACATTGGAAAAATATCTGTTGATTTTTGTGATCACTTTTGAGAGCTATCGTTATTTTGAACTACCCCATAAAGACTAAATTGAGAATGCAAAAGGCAGCAATTGAACAATAGGCATGTCAATCTGACATTTAAAAGTTTAATAAATAAATGCACATACTAATAAAATGGGAAAGTTAATAATTAAAAATTCAGAAATAATTTTAGCTTTCACCTTTCTAAAATGAACCATTTAAATCACTTGTATACTTTAGAAATAGAAGTATAGTGTTTAACGGGGATTAAAATACCATATTTTACTTGGTTTCTTATCAAGTGTTATTGAATACAAGTTTAGTATTCTGTAATCCCTTATGGATTGACTAATTTTTGAAGAACTGTTTTCTTAGATTTTCCAACAGGACAGATTGTCAGTCTTTTCCCACACTTCAGTCTATAAATCATATCTGTCATGGTTATCAAATAATAGGTATAAGTTTGTAAGAGCCTCTTAGCCAGTTACTTTATTTACCATTTCTATAATACATACATTTACAAAGCATGATATATTTATTATTTTAAAGTCTAGAACCAATAAGAAATTCTTTGACCATAATCAAAAATGTTTTGAATCTAACAGCGTGCAGTGGCTCATTCCTTGTGATCCCAGCACTTTGGGAAGCCAAAGCAGGAGGATTACTTGAAGCCAAAAATTCAAGACCAGCCTGGTCAACATAACAAGACCCTCTCTCTACAAAAAATTTAAAAATTAGCCAGGTAAGGGGCATGCACCTGTAGTCCTAGCTACTCAGGAGGCTGAGGCAGAGGGATCACTTGAGCCTGGGAGTTTGATTTTGAGACTGCAGTGATCTATGATCACACCATTGCACTCCAGCTTGGGCAACAGAGCAAGACTCTGTCTCAAGAAAAAAGAAAAAAAAAATTTTAATCTAAAAGTAGATTCCAAGTCTCTTTTGGTAAGGTAATAACAAGTAGAAGTGGTTAGTAATATTTGCAGCTTGTTAACTAATAGAGTAAGAGGATTTTTTAACTAATGTGAATATCAGTGGTGGCATGCCCACAATCATGTTTTCCTCATACATATTAAAATAGCACATGCCATTTTATTTAATATGAAGGCCTAAACACAGTTGAACATAAAGTTTGGCTTGAAATTAAAAACTGATGCACAATCTAGAAATGGAACCCTTAATTCAGTCAATAAAAATTCATAATTAATGTTAAATTTTTATTGTATTCCTATTATATGCCACTCCAGGTCTAGACACAAAGACAAAAAAATAGTCCCAGATTTTGAATGATTCATTGTAACTCCTGCAATATGTTAGCACTGTAATACAGAAGACTACTTCTGTACATTGTTAATATAGGAACTGCCCAAAAAGATGATGATTGAAGTTTACCAGGCAGCCAAAGGAAGGAAGAACATCATGGAGTAACATCATATCTCTATAGGTCTATCTTTGGCAAACAGAATTCCAGAAACCTGAGTGTCTGATATAGCAGAAAGAAAAAAAGGAAATTATAGTAAGTATATTTAGGGTTTGGATATGTAGGATAAATATAACTGTCTAAGGAAAACAATTATTACATTTGATCTAATATTTAATTTATTATTACATTTGATCTAATATTTATTATATTTAACACTAAATTAAATATAAAAACTCCTATATACTAAATACACATTTCTCCCACTGACTCCCCAGTCTGCCTGCCTCACTAATTTTGAATGTGTGTTCAGATTACTAGTATAAGATTTACCTCTGCATTATCAGTGAAGAAAATACGATGTACAGCTAGGATGATATGGAAAATATTTAAGTGAAGAAATGTTATATAATGCATTGATATGCTAATGTGTATTTTATTTAATCAGTTGATAAACTAAATATTTCTTTAGTTTAAATCCTGAATTTCTACCTTGAAACATAGGCCTTTTTACTTTGAATATATATATATATATATATACGTATATACAAACAGAAATACATATACTTGTTCATGTGTATATATAAGAAAACAAGAAAAATGCAAGCTCTGGAGCTCTGGAACACTGGCCTCACACCGATTCATATTAGTATGTAAATCTTTCCCCTACCTACCACCCCAATATTTTGAACTTCTGGTGGACAGTGACATTCATCTTCACGTATCTGTATTTCTGGTGCCACTAGAAACACAAAAGAAGCTTAGTATTGCTTTAAAGAAGTGGAAAAATGTTAAATGCATAATAAAGTAGATTGTCCTTTCACCTAGAACAAATAAATGATGTCTGAGTGATTATGGTTTTACATGTGTATATAAAAAGGCCATTGTGTAAACAGTGGTTCAATCCATGCTCAGCACTAGTGAACTCTACGCTGTGATTGCCATCTCTAGCACTATTCAAAGAATTCATTGCCATTTATGACACTGCTCTGAAGACACTCACTGTACAGAGCCTTGGCTCAGACTGTTGGACTGCCAACAGTTGAGGCTGCCCATCATAGGACACATTACTTGCAGTTATGCTTCAAGGAACCTTAAAGCATTTGGCAGTCCCATCTTAGAAATTTCCTCCTGAAACTCACTTTATAACAGCTTTGTGGGCTCCCCATTATTTACCATAATCAGTCTTGATTTTGTTTGATATAATATGACCTGATATGCTATGACTCCCCCCCATAAAGCTACAGCTTTCAATGAGCCCCATATACTGGTGAAATGGAGTTGCACCAACATCCAAGAATTTCAAGTGATTATTTTGAACATTTCCATTAGCCATAAAGGCAGAGTTGTGTAGAGAAAGTGATACAGTCGTTGAAGTCACAGAGGCCTAAATGCAAATCCTGGTTCTGCCATTTACGAGCTGGGTGTTCCTGGATAACTTTCTTAACTTCTGTGGTCTTCAGTTTCCTCCCAACTTCATAGGGTTATTGTGTGCATTGAATAATACCAAGTTCTAAGTGCATAGGTATTCAATCGATGTACATTCCTTTCTATATCAAAGATTTATAATGGCCTTTTCACAGAACTGTCTCTATAATTATGTGAATATGCCTTCACATTATCAAAATTATATGAATTTTCCAGGTGCCCTTGGTTTTGAATGTTCAACTATATATTGCAGGAATGCCTGCTCAGTTGCTTGAATGGGTCCTTGGAGTTAATAAAATGGCTGTACAACTGAGTGGGTGTAAATGTTTTACAATGTTTGCTAAAGTTTAACAATTCATCCCTATTCATGGAAAGACATTTACTCAGAATTCACATATTATAGAAAATAGCCATACTCTGACAAACTGAGATTGAGTAAAAATAAAATTCATCCATAGGAACATTGAACAAATGTGGTAATAATCCACAAACTATTAATAGAGCTCAATTAACTTCTGTAGGTCTTTTACATTGTCCAAGATACGGTCTGTACCATTCATAACAAATTGCTATGTGTGGAAGTTATATCTTTCTAAAATGAACCATGATTAAACCTAAGTTGAATGTTTGGTAAAGAGATGAATATGTTCAGAATATTCTGACACATTTATTTTATAATAGACTATACTAGGCCCTAGGAAAAAATGTAAAGGTTAGATTAAGTGCCTGCTTTCCCAGAATTTCTAATCTGAAAGATAAATGCTTTGAGTATCAGCTGTTATCTCTTAGATTTTCTTGTAATATTTTCATAAAAATAATAGATATTGATTTGACAACATAAAATATTTTTAATTATCAGATTCCTTGATTTAATGTTTTAATGAAACTTCTCCTTTTTCTTTTTCTTTGTTTTTGAGATGAGGATCTTACCATATGCCATGTTGTCCAGGCGGATCTCAAACTCCTGGCTCAAGCAGTCCTCCCACCTCAGGCTCCAAGAGTAGCTGGCACTACAGGTGTTAATGAAACATTGAGTTATCAAATTTAGCTTCCTGAAAATCTGGTTTCAGAATAAGGACACTTAAATCTTTGTAGTGCTAGAAAGAGTTGAAAATAATTAGTTCTCTTCTCACAGAAAAGGCACATTTTGTTTTATTCTACCAGCACTTTTGCCCAAATTCGCTCTAATGAATAAGGTATCCTAAACTGCAGCTACAGATTTCTGATGTCAATGAGCATATTTTATCTTCCCTAAGCCCATGTTTCTGCCACTATGCCAAGTTTCTCAGATGTAAATGATATAAAATTGAGGTCTGGATGTCATCCTCAGGAACTCTTGCTAAAGACTGCTCCCCAACATCTTAGGAGCTTCCTAACTTCCCAGTCCTGAGGAGGCACAGTTGGTGGTGCCTTAGAGCTTCCCAGGAGTTGCATGTACTCAATATCTTAATAACTGTCTCTCTTGAATCTTCTATTTCTGGCAAACACATTGTTTTTACATTTTTAATAGTGATATCGTTTTCTGTTTAAATAAAAGTGAATTCATATAAAGAAAACTATTGAGTAAATAATAGTTCAGTTGATATTAATATGGCTAACACGAAGGTTAAACCTCAAATGAGTGCTCAGAGTAATCTCGGGCCTTTGTGTAAACCAAAGATTGATGCTTAGGGAATCTAAAGATAACTCTTCATTATGCTACCTAACATAGTTTTTCACTAAAGCCTTTGGAGGATTTAGTAAGCAGTATAGTCAGTGGAGAATGTACTCTGGCTCTAGGGTTAGGCAGACCACAGTTCAAATGCCATCTCTGTTTAAGGAGGAGATCTTGCATCCAGGGTCCATGTCATTTATAAAATAGGAAGCTTACCTCTTCAGATTGGTGTATGAATTAAATGACATGGCACAGATGAAGTGAATGGTTCATAGGCGATGCCTATTCACTCCCTTTTGACTCTCCTCTAAAATATCAATATCAGCTGTTTCTATTAATGACTTATGAACTGGAAGTAGGTTACAATTATTTACATTCCAATTACTTTTTGTACTGTTCTGGTAAAATAGGGAAAACCCATGTATTAAATCCCAGTATTTACTGCAACACAAAGAAGTTAAAAGTTATGTCAAAGGCAGAGTCAAGTTTTGATTTTCATGTAGTTAAACAGTGTCACTGCTGCTTCATTCTGTCTCTCTGTCTCCCTCTCTCTCTCTCTCATGCACACACACATCCTTGTAACAGATCATTTTCTTTTCTGCTTTGGTAACTAGGAAGCTGAGAGCTGAAATGCTGACTTTTATTAAAGGTGTTCAGAGCCTTGTCACGCACATGTCTGGTTAATAGCTTTGTATTGTCTGCATTTTAATTCTATCCTTATTTTCTCTTTGCCTCAATCTATTTTTTATCCTATTGCATTCTATTGTACTCCCCTATCCTATGGTAATGATCTTTATTAATATTAAACTATTACATTTTTAGTATTTCCTCAAATCGTTTTTGGAATAAGGATGAGAATAATTATATATGCAAAATCATTAATCCTCTGCTGAGTAATGTTCTAGGTAAAATTCAAACGAAAGATTGTAGAAAATGTAATATCCTGAAACTGATTATGTCAGACAGTTCCCTGATGACTTCTAACTTAAAGCATTTCATTCTTGCCCAAACACAGCTGGTATGCTGCCAATCATTGCTTTACATCAAAAGCCATTAGAATCTATTTGACTATTTAAAAAGAAAAAGAGGACTCATATCATTAACAACGCTTCCATTTCATGTATTCAAATACATGTTGTCTTTCAAATTAGTCTCCTCTGGAGATGATTCCAGTGAAGCTATCATAGCTAGAAAAATATTTAGGGGACTTCTCTTTGCAAAAGACTTCAAAGCTAATTTAGAAGCTACAGAAGTAAAATGAACCTTATAATTTCCTCTTCTTTTTCAATAAAACCATCTTATCTAGCATAATCAAACACCTTATATTCATGAGACTCAAGAAATCAAATATTTGGAAGAATATGCCACATGATTTGATGGCCATTCACAAGGGAAAAGGAATTCCCATAAAGATTGGCACAATAGCAGAATCACTGGAAAGCATGTAGTTAACCAAAGAGACTACTTTGAACTTGGTTGCAAGTTCTGGTGTGTTTGTTTTTATAAGAATCTCAGTAATAAGCACACCCCATACAGCATAATCCTACATGTTTCTATGAAGCCAAAATATTTTCAGTATCAGGATTTATTTGAATTCTGTTCGTTCAAAGCATAAAGATAAGTTGTAAAAACTAAAAATAATTTGGGGATCTTTTTATAGCAAATATCTATTTTGACAGGAAAATTACAGCAATTGTGCCTGTAGTATATAGTGTAGGACTGGGACTGCTTAAAATGAAGGGAAAATGAAAGAATATTTGTGTAATGTGTTTTCATATTCTAATTTGAAATACTCTATCAAGAGAAACTAAAAATTATGTTTTACTGGTCATTGTCATTCTTATGACAATCTTATAATTATTTGTATTTAATGTTAAATATTTCCTGGCATTTTTACTTCAATTTTTTTAGCTATTCACCCACAAATGCTGTAAGGCTGACATAATTATCTCCTTTTAATTCACAAAAGTCATGTATTTACCTATTTGCTATAATGCTTTTTTATGCTGGCATGCTGTTACTATGACAAGACTTCTTTGAACACACAGTAGGTAAAATAATATCATGTATTACACAGCAACCCCAATAATTGGATGTTAATTTAACCAGTAAAGACAAAGGAATTACAATAATAAGAATTATTCTTTTTTAACTAATTTAAAAACAGAACTCACATTGGTCTTAGACAGCTCATTGGTTTAGTAATCACTGGAGAAATCAATCAGTCAAGGTGCAAAGCATATTTGCAAATCTGCGACTAGTTAATAGAGATCCTAGTAGATCTCATTGTTGTACCAGTGTTGTAGGTATTAGGAAAATTCTTAGAGTCTTTGACACCCAGATTGGATTTTTTTAACATCATCATTTCCACAGAACAAAATTATTTTCAGTAATAATCATGAAAGGAACAAGAATGATGGCCAAAAAAGGAGTACAAATAATGCAAGTTGTCTTTTATTGAATATGTATGTGTGTATATATGTGTGTATTTGTAATAATCATGCCAGTACAAAAATAAAAAAAAAGTATTACAGAATTTTTTAAATACCAATACTTTTAAATAACATTAATGTATCTTAAAAAGGGGAGAGGGATTTATACCTACATGGTGGTGTGTTTCAGTAATGCCTAACAAGTGTCCAAATTTCATAAAAGACTTGATATTTGAAATAGTAATCAAATTTGTACTTCTTGGCCAGGTGCAGAGTGGCTCACGCCTATAATCCCAGCACTTTGGGAGGCTGAAGCAGGAGGATTGCTTGAGGCCAGGAGTTCAAGACCAGTCGAGGCAACATAGGGAGACCACTGTCTCTACAAAAAAATCTTTAAAATTAGCCTGATGTGGTGGTGTGCACTGATAGTCCTATCTACTTGAGAGGCTGAGGTGGGAGGACTGCTTGAGCCTAGGAGTTCAGGGTTGCAGTGAGCTGTGATGGTGCCATTGTACTCCAGCCTGTGTAACAGAGCAAGACCCTGTATCTATTTTTTAAAAATATGCACTTTCCAAACAAAAGCATTGCACCTCAGAGTGGGCATTGGCATGTTTTGCTATCATAATAAAAATTGCACAGAATGACCTAATCAAAGTAACTTGGGTTGTTTTTCTTCATCTTTAAAATCACTGTGTTAGGCCGGGCATGGTGGTTCACACCTGTAATCCTAGCACTCTGGGAGGCCAAGGTGGGCAGATCATTTGAGCTCAGGAGTTTGAGACCAGCCTGAGCAAGAGTGAGACCCCATCTCTACTAAAAAAATAGAAAGAAATTAGACAACTAAATATATATATAAAATTGGACAACTAAATATATATATATATATAAAATTAGCCGGGCATGGTGGCGCGAGCCTGTAGTTCCAGCTACTCAGGAGGCTGAGGCAGGAGGAAGAGCCAGGAGTTTGAGGTTGCCGTGAGCTAGGCTGATGCCACGGCACTCTATCCCTGGCAACAGAGTGAGACTCTGTCTCACAAAAAAAAAAAAAAATCACTGTGCTAAATCATACATTTTAAACATACTGTTTAAACACAGGGTTATGTAATATCACAAAGTTTAGAGACAGAAATTGCCTTAAAACCAAGCTTCAACACTTCTCAATTGTTATTCTTGAAAAGAATAGGTGCAGTGGAGTCCATGTGTGAGGTATTAACTGTGTAACTGGAAATTCTCCAAATTAATTTATTGTACGATCCCATGTTTATTAAAGGATAAGTTACCAAAATGTGCTAATGTAAAACTTTCATATGTTTTATTTCCTCAATAATAACCACAGCAGTTTTTAAGAATTTAGACCATCATTTGGGGGGGGATTATTTTATCATTTGCACTGTTTAGAATTGTTAGCATACAGCAATAATAAAAAGACCAGTTTGGGGCCAGTGTTTTTTTGTGTGTTTAATTTCTCTACAAAGAATGCATCCCCTTGCTGCCTACATCAGGAGGGACCACCCTACCCTTGACACTTTACTACATACCCTCATTTCATCTCTGCCTATGAAATGTGTTTTATTTTGTGTTGTTTTGTGCCAGATACATCAAATGCAGAAAACATTCAGAAACTTGCTGCATCGATCATGAGCTTTATATGTTCATCAATATTCACTTAATTAGGAGGAGATCCCAGGGTGCTATCTATTAGTAAATTACTATTGTCAAATAACTGTGTGTCAACCATGAGCTTTCCAGAGCCTTTATGCAGCATGATTAGTTCTGCCTCATATCCCACCATTAACACTATACAGACTTGTTTGACCCATTTAACTGGGGAAGGAATTCAAGCTGGTCGTAAGTGGGTAGTTGACCCCCAGCATTTTTGCTTTCTCTGTGAGTACATTCCTATATCCACTCTGCCCCTTCTCCAGTCCTAAAAACTCAGTGCTTCTGTGCACCTAGATTTTTGGTATTACTTCAAAATCTCTGTGTCCTAAAATATTAGGAATTTTGTGTGTTCTAATATTAGTGGATTCGCTTTTCAAATAGAATTGCAGACTAATGGGTGCAAAAAATATAGATAGAAGGAACAATATATGATAGAACAACAAAGTGACTATAATCGACTATAAGTTAGTGTGCACTTTAAAATAGCTAAAAGAGTAGAATTGGAATGTTCCTAACACAAAGAAATGATAAATGCCTGATGTGATGGATACTCCAATTACCCTGACCACTTAATTCTATCATATGCCTGTATCAAAACATCACATGTACCCTATAAAGATACACAGCTATTATGTGCCCTTAAATAATAATTAAAAATTTTATAAAAATTTTAAAAACAACAAATAGAATTGCAGAGTGTGTAAAGCTTAGCACAAAGGCCAATGGTGCAATTTCTGAGATTGAGAGTGTTCTATGTTTGGGGCTATAGGGCCACCTTACTACCTCTCAAATTACACTGTATCAATGACTTCCTATTCATACTACTCATGTGGTCCACCTTTGATAGAGTGACTTAGCCAAAATCATTGTTTGTGATTACAAACAGGGAATTAGGATTCATGAACTTATGGGAACTTCTGTCCTGTTGATGATAGGTTATTAAATCTTTTTATAAAGTCACAGGGCTTTTACATCTTAAAACTAAAACAAAATCCCTCACGATTTGGACAGTGTAGGTAGCTGTGCAATCATGACAACTACATTGTCTATTGTCAGTTTTCGAGTCTGAAAAATGTAGGAGCAGGACAAGATGACTAGATGATTTTTTTATGTCTCTTTAAAAAAATCTTTTTATCAGTGTCTTTTTTCAACATCAACTCTCTTTTTTATCAGTGTAAGTATCAAATTTTATCATTTTTAGCCATGTAATTTTGGATGAGGAGACTAATTATTAATAATAAGAAAAGAGTGATGGTGGTAACAATGATGATAGAGCCCATGGCTAGGAAAGGAAGTTACAGAGTTATGAAAATCTTTCCTTTCTATAATTTTCTGAGTTGAGTCACAATAAAAAGAAATTTATAAATTCTACCTACAGTTAACAGCTATTTGTTGGGTAGCTACTATGTGCCAGACATTAGGCACTGGGGATTCAGCAATGAATAAAACAAATCCCATGTTCTCATGGAGCTTAACTATAGTAAGAGGAGATAGAAAATAAAGACATAAAGAAGTAAAATCTGTAGCATCTCAGGTGGCGATAAGTTCTTTGGAGTTAAAAAGGGGAAGGAAGAAGGATGAAGAGCTCTGGGAATGGAAGTGGGGTACAATTTTTACAACATAATACATAATGGTCACATAAATGGTAGTGGGGAGGTGGGTCACAGGGGGCAAAAGTGAACCTTCTAGTAGTTGGAAAGAGAGAAGCTTGTGCTGTGAAAGGTAACACACACACACACACACACACACACACACACACGCACGCACGCACACTTGCACCCCATTCAGGGAAAAGAAGTGACTCGGCTTGATCATCAACAGGACAGCAGGTGCCACGAGACATGTCAACATATCACTGAGACATACTTCTACCTCTCAAACTCAGTATCGTGATATGAACTAAAAGACTTTTTCCAACAATCATTGTAATTTTACAAAACACCCAAAGCTTAATTGGACTTGCAAACTACCTTCTGAAATGCCAGTAAAGTCCACAAATACAAAGGGTAATAATACTTGCAATATTATATCCTAGGCAATACTGTTTCTCAATAAGACAGTATCTGCTATTTGACTTACCTTTTTCTTTTCTTTTTTAGCTTTCTATCAGTAACTATACTTGGAAGTCAGAGGTTGGAAATTTGCAATCCAGGAAGTCCTTTGAGGGTGTTTTGAGGGAAATTGTAGGAAGAGAAGGTTCTGGGTTCAAGAGGAAGCTGACATTTGAACCAGTCCTGATCCAGAGTTACTGAGGCCATCTGATGCCCTGGAGATGTGGGGTATAAAACAGAAAGAGGTGTACATTAGAGCTGCACTTCTGATTAAAGTGTGCTCCAAGGAAGAGAAGTTGGGCTTTGTCTAAGAACCGCTTTTGTTTTGCCCATAGAAGTGGGAAGTAGAGCACCCACTTTTCAACAGCGACTTCGTGTGGCAATAAGAAGCAACAGAAGTAGTGGATTGGTGTGACTGAAATCAATATTTCACTTGATCGGGTGGAGAAGTTGGACCAAACAAAAACTCTTTGTGTTTTGGATAATTTCCCCATATTTATCCATGTATTTCTGGACAGTGTGTAGTACAGTTCAGACATATTACATCTCCAAATTACACAAATATCCTTTACTTCTCCTTAAATTGGGAGGAACCTAAGTAGACTGTTTACTCACTACCACCCAAGTAAAGTTTGAACCATGATCTCCAGAAGGGAAATCTGAGAATATTCGTTATCACACAGATGTTTCCTTAATACATACAAATGCACAGTGTTCTAGTCTAATTCTGAACATAAATGATACCTAACACTTGTTAAGCACTTACTATTGATTAATCCCTATGCATTTTCTCTTTTAATCCTCCCAATAACCCATGGAAGTTTATTCTCTTGGTACTTCCACTTTGCAGAAGAGAAAAATTGGGGCTTGGCAAAGATAAATGGTGGGCCCAGAATCAGAGCACAGGGATACTGCTTTCTTCTCCCTCTAATACAATGCTTTCCATGAGACAAACCTGATTCTTTGGCAGCTACAATGTGAAGCCTCACATCTATTTTCATTCCTCAGCGATCTCCCTAACACAGATAACACAGAAGCTAAAGTACTCACATTGATCCAGTTCATCTTTTCCCTAATTAGGTTGGTGTGAACATTTCTCTGAAGATCTTTCATCTTCCTTAACCCTTGCTTTTACTAATAATGGCATTCAGTTGATGTGCTCTCTCTGGCAAGCCTGCCAACGACGCTTTGTAGTTATCTGTGAAATAAACTTTTTACCCTGACTCCTCCATTTCTGAGAGCAAATGGCTCACTCAAATTTCGTAGGCAAGAGGTGAAAAAAATGTAAGTGTGGTTCTTTGAAATATCTCCTTTGAGTTCAGGGACCATACATTGTAGGGGCTAATTGTCAGAAAGTTTAATCGTTACCCTGCAACTCAAGCTTCCCTCATGTGCTGGAGCACACCATAGGTGCTAATAGTGAGAAAATTTGACTGTGGCTCTGCCGTGCTCTCTTCATTAAGCTAATGGAACATTTTCCTCTCATTTTCTCCCTAGGGTGGCTGTAGGAGCACAACCTTATAATTGTTGCTCTTACTGCAATTGGAGGTAGTAGGAGTATATATAATCTTATTGTCTTTTCTATGTGGTGGTAGTTTATTTATGACCTATTGATAACTCCCAGCCAGCAGCAGAAAACTCAGTGAGTATTACATTAGCTTTCCCTCCTAGGAGAGTGACTACTAAACAAAGGCTATTATTAACCAGAAAGAATACATACTAGGGATGGCCCATCATACCAAATATAAACTTAATTATTTCAAAGATTGATCCCTCTGAGAATCTTGGGTAGTTTTTTTTTTTCCCCACTAGCATTCGTAAAGCTTTAATCTTTATCTTTCTTTAGATGTATGAAATAGGCTTCATGATTCATTTGGGGAGGCTTTCAAAGGCCACTGTGCACCTTCTTTAAAGTGATAGGGTGTTCTGTTTGGCCATCGAGGTTCTTGGAGTATAATGGGCCAGGAGAAAAGCATCAAAACTCAGGATTCATCTTCTAATTTAGAGCCCCTGGGCTGTGCTGAGTTTGGTCCTGGATCAGCAGGATCCTCCCCAAAAGAAGGACCCTGGGATGTCCTCGGAAGCTGTTAACCCAAACACAATGGGGAGATGTGCTAAGGTGCAAATACCCATATTGCCATATCTTGACCTCCAGATTTGATACCTTGATGAAATAACCCTTTTACTATTAATACTATCTACAATATGTAATATTCTTTAGGACATTGATTACTCTCTGAAAATTCTCCACAATCCACGTGTCGCATTTGGTCTTCATTAAAGAGTAACTGAAAAGAACTTGCATGTTGACAATTTTACTGCTTAAAGTAGTTACATCCAAGGACTTCCCTTTAATTTTGGACAGAAAATCTCTTCTAAGGTAAGTTCAAAGAGCTCATAAGTGTAAAAAATTAGGTTGGCATTCACGCAAATATGTTATTATGTATTCCGCCCCTACCAGGATATTGAACATCTAAAAATTTAATGCTGGACAGGATGCATGATCAAACATCTGAATTGTTAAAACTGAATTGTTAAAATTAAATTGGCATTGATTAAGTATCTGTTATGTGGCAAGAACAGTGCTAATAACCTTCACAAATATTACTTCATTGTGTGCCCTGTGGTAGGCAGAATAATGGCCTCCCAAAGATGTCCAGGTCCTAATTGCCAAAACCTGTCAATATGTTACCTTGCATGGCAAAACAGACCTTGCAGATGTTATTAAGTTAAGGGTCTTGTTATAGAAAGATTATCTTGTGTTATCTGGGTGAGCCAATGAAATCACAAGGGTCATTATGAGAGAGAGGTAGGAGGGTCAGAGTCAAAAAAGATATGAAGCTAGGAGTATGGTGGCGCATTTCTATAGCCCCAATTACTTGAGAGGCTGAGAAGAGAGGATGGCTTGAGCCCAGGAGTTGGAGCCTAGCCTGGACAATATAGCAAGACACTGGCTCCCAGAAAAAAAGAAAGAAACAAAAAGAAGATAAGACCATGGAAGCAGAAGTCAGGGTGCTATGATTCCATGGACCAAGGAATGCAGGCAGCCTGTAGAAGCTAGAAAGGGCAAAGAAATGAATTCTCTCGCTAGAGACTCCAAAAAGAACATAGCTCTGCCAACACATTTTGGACTTCTCTCCTCCAGAACTGTAGATAATAAATTTGTGTTGTTCCAAGTCACTATATTTTTGGTAATTTGTTACAGCAGCAGTAGGATACTATCTTAGTCTGTTTGAGCTGCTATAACAAAATACTATATAGACTGAGTAGCTTATAAACAACATAAATTTATTTCTCACAGTTCTGGAGGCTGGGAAGTCCAAAATCAAGGTGCCAGGAGATTCAGTGTCTGGTGAGGGCCCGCTTCCTGGTTCATGGACAGCCATTTTTTCACTGTAATAGCACATGGCAGAAGGGGAAAGGAGCTCTCTGGAGTCCGTTTTATAAGGGCACTAATCCCCATCCTGAGGGCTCTGTTCTTATTACCTAACCACCACTTAAAGGCCCCAACTCCCAACACCCTCAGATTGGAGGTTAGGATTTCAATGTATCAATTTGGTGGAGGGGGATAGAAACATTTAGTCTATAGCAGACATTAACACAACTCCCCCAAATTCTGCAAAACAAAACTGTCATCTCAATTTACCAGATGGGGAAACTGATATTTCAAGGGATTCAAGTGGCTTGATTCACCTGTTTCCTCTCACAATGCATAGGGTGTGGCCATTTTTGAGTGTACCTGCATTCTCTCTTGAAGCAAATGGGTTCTCCCCAGGTCCTGAAAAAGCTACATGACACATCAGCCAGCTAATTCACTAACTAGACACTCATACATTTGTCTTCAATCACCAGATTAGAAAACTTTATAATGAACTTAGCTGAGTTTCATATTTTCTAAAAATCTGTCAAGTTTGGGAAGATTAATTCAGTATTTCTGAAATCAGAGCTTCCTGTATTGATCTTTCTTTTGGCAAACACTTTCTTTTGTCTCAGAGGCTCTAAAACAATTTCTATTGGACAGAATAGTCTGTGTGGGGAAGGGGCTTAATGTGTTTCCTGGTTTGTAAAATATCAACTTTAATCAGGTAGGGTCTTAGAAAAAGATGTCATCTTCTAGTTTCAACTTCCCAGCTTACATACGGAGGGCATACTTTTGGATAGTATTTTCTATCTCCCCAGCATCTTGCAGTTCACTGAGTTCTGCAGCAGGTCTGTATATAAAGGTCTGACCCACAGAGAGTTAGGAGGTTCCTTCTAGTTTTGAGAACATTTGGCTCTGTAATAGATTCATTGCCCATCACCCCTAGCTTGAGGTAATATCCATCCCCTTCCTATATGGTACAAGTGAGCACAACCTCAATGTCCCCATGTGACCTAGGTCTAGCCAATCAGCGCTACCATCTGACCCCAGTGATTGATTCAGGGATCAAAGATGGGTATATGATCCAAGATGATCCAGAGTTCTTGGGACTTCACTGCCAGAGAAGAAAAGATGTTTTCTCTTCTTCTTTGGCAAGCTATAAGAATAATATAAGCCTGTGACTCATGCATCTTATAGCCATTTTTTTCCAGAACCTTGGGGGGCAGCCATCTGCTGCAAGAGAGAATGCAGCCAACACCTTAAAGCTCATAGTTGAGAGTTAGAGAGGAACAGAGAGCAAAAATGAGAAAATCCTGATTTATCCAGCCATACCTTATTGAGCTAGTCCTACCCCTGGACTCTTTAGGTACTTATTGAGCTAGTCCTACCCCTGGACTCTTTAGGTACTTAAGCCAATACAAAACCCTTTTCAAATTTAAGTTAATATGATATAGATTTTTGATTAAAATAAAATAATTTTTAATTTAATTTTTCAAGAAAGTAATATCATAACTTGAGAAAAATATATGTAATGAAATCCTCCTCTCCAGATTTTCCCCATCTGCCTGATTACTATCCCATAGGTTGTTTTAATTTTTAATGTAACCTTATAGATTTTCTTTATGCATATACAAGCAAATATACAAATATGTCTCTATTTTCCTCTATTTTAACATGCAAAAAATTAGCATATTAGACATATTGCTCCTCACCGTGGTTTCTTCACCTAGCAATGTTATCTTGGCAGTCTCTTCCTGTGGACAAAGGAAGAGCAATGGACAATGGACAAAGAGCTTCTTCATTCATTTATATAGCTAGATAGCATTACAGATCAATTCTGATTTGAAGGAACTTGGAAAAGCAGGTTGGTTTTGAGGAATTGAATCAACTCTATATGAAAAAATAGTTTAGCTCTATGGCAAAGAGCACATAGGATTTCTAGGCCCATCTGTTAGTAGATCCAAATCTCCTTTTTTTGCATCTTACTAAGCTTAATATTTCTCAGAGATGAATATCAACCTTTGGAGCTACATTTGCCAGGACAATTATGGATGACTATATAATTGAAAAATTAACCCAAGGCAAACAGAAGACTATGGCATAGGTTGTAAACTGGAGACTTTCTCAATCTGGTTCACAAATATGTTTTCCTTGGCCTGTACAGTCCTTTTTTTTTTTTTTTTTTTTACAAAAAAAATCTAACTCCTTGTCAATGTTTAAAATTTTTAAATTGTGCTATTTCATATCAATATTTTAATATTTTAATTTTATAATTTCATATTAAAATACAGATTTTTGGTTTCCCTTGGCAACTTGGATTGCTTGTTTCCACAAGGCAACAACAGGCTGAAGTTCAATAGCAAGAACCCACTTTAAACAGGGCATTCCTGGCCGGGAGTGGTGCTCATGCCTGTAATCCTAACACTCTGGGAGGCTGAGGCGGACAGATCATTTGAGCTCAGGAGTTCAAGACCAGCCTGAGCAAGACTGAGACCCCATCTCTACTAAAAATAGTAAGAAATTAGCTGGACAACTAAAAATATATAGAAAAAATTAGCCGGGCATGGTGGCACATGCCTGTAGTCCTAGCTACTTGGGAGGCTAAGGCAGGAAGATCGTTTGAGCCCAGGGGTTTGAGGTTGCTGTGAGCTAGGCTGACACCACGGCACTCCAGCCTAGGCAACAAAGTGAGACACTGTCTCAAATAAAAAACAAAAAACCCCAGGGCATTCTCTTTCCAGCTCTCCACAATTCCTACTGCTTTCTATGGTCCCTCCAACTCTAAGGTCAAGGGCCTTTTGTCACATACTAGGTTTCATGCTCTATTGTTTCTCTTTCTTTATACCCATGTACCCTATGTGGCTCTTATGGACATTTAACTGTGTGACATGCAGTTTATTATATTTGAATCCTGGGGGACTTTAAAACCCCTTCAAAGAAGAGTTATTTTCCCAAGTCTATCTTAAGCATGCTCAGGAAAAAAAAAGGGATTTTTAACTTCATTAATTTTCTTTGGACTAATAGTGAAAGAAAAGAATTATTACAGCATATACAAATCTGAATACATAAAGTACTTAGAGGAAGGTCCCCTTACTCATTCTAACTGGCACAATTATTGTATCAATCAACTTTCTTTCCATATTTATTTATTTATTTATTTTTGAGAGAGTCCCTGTCATCCTGGCCAGAGTACAGTGGCGTCATCATAGCTTGCTGCAATGTCAACCTCCTGGACTCAAGCCATCCTCCTGCCTCAGCCTCCTGAGTAGCTGGGATTATAGGCACATGCCATCACACTGGCTAATTTTTCTATTTTTAGTACAGACAGGGTCTCATTCTGGCTCAGGGTGGTCTCCAACTCCTGACCTCAAGCTATCCTCCTGCCTTGGCCTCCCAGAGTGCTGGGATTACAGGTACAAGCCACCGCACTGCCGTGCTCTTTGCACCTTTGTTTCACTCAATGCTCAATTGTGGGAAAGTTAGCATCTTGAATTACTCAGTCCTTCCTAAGGCCAATTCTAGATTTTAGGTTAAAACTGAGACCTGACAGTGATTCAACTGAATGACCCTATAGAACATTCTTGTGTTCTCCATTGTTCCCACCACAATCCAGTTCATGGTAGATACACAATAAAGACTTCCATGTAAAAATGACAGGTTAAATATACACGTCTTCTGACACACTTATCAAAATACCCAAAAACAACAGAAAAGGTTTTGTTTTGTTTTTTAAAGAGGCATAAAGGTTCAAGGGCAAAGACAATGGGAAGGAGATAATAGCAACAAACTGTTGGAAACTAGAAAGCAGGGCAGCTGATATCTAGTAAATCAGAGAAAGCTGAGTCCTGAGGTGATGGTGGGGAAAAAAAAACCAAAACAAACAAAGCATGATTTTCAGAACTGAATCCTTAAAGCCTCAGGGATTGATGGCTCCAGATATTTGTGAAAATGTCTATGAAGATGAAGCTTAAAATAGGAGAAACAGTGGAAAGTCTGTTGAGGGTGTAATTGGAGTTTGGGGAGGAAGGGAGATGTATGAAGTTAATGATATGGACACTGTATTGAAAAGAAGGATTAAGTGAAGTATGCAGACCTGTTAAATGTTGAAACCACCACCAGCACTCTTCCTCCACTTGTCTCCCACAAAGCAGACAGTGAGGTTTATACTACCCAGGAGTAATAAAGTTTCTTCTTTGGACATCTGATGCAACCAAGAGAAAAGATCTAGAAATAATGACGGGGGATAGGAATTCCCATAAGCAGACATATCCAAACAGTCTGTAGTGAGACAGAATAATCAAACCTCCCATACTAAGCATAGACTTTTCACTGAGTTTTTAGGTGATCCACTCTTAATCATTATCAACAGGTAAGAATTCTAAGAAATCAGAGTAAAAGCACTGACATAAAAAACACAGACAAAACTAAAATAAAGAAAAAATAAATAAGTTGCAAATTGGAGGAAATAAACACTATAAAAGGAGAGAGAAACATTTAAAAACTATCATCATAATCATCAGATAAATAAGAGGAGATACTGTATCCACAAAGCAGGAGATACTATTAAAAATGGACATTCAAAAATATATGAAAAGAATTATTGGAAATTAAAAGTATAGTAACAGAAATAGAAAAATTTAGTAATTGAATTAGAAGAGAAATTGAGAAGCTCAACCAAAATTAGATTGAAAGACAAATAGAAAATATAAGAGTATTTATTTATGAGTTAGAAATACAGGAGATCCAACATCTGAATAATGGGATGACAGGGAAAATGGAGGGGTAGAAATCACCAACAAAAAATCCATAAGATTTTTCCAAAATTGAATGAAGAACATAACTCCCCATATCGAAAGAGCCCCATATGGGTTCAGTTCAACAAATGAAAATAGCCTTATAAGAGGCTCATAATTTTGAGATTTCAGAACTCTGAGGACAATGAAAAGATCCACAAAGTTTTTAAAGCAAAAAAAACAGACATAAACAATCAAGATTCAGAATTGGATAAGACTTCTTAAGAGAATACAAGAAACTGGAAGAAAGTGGAGTAATGCTACAAAATTCTCAGGGAAAATAATTTACATCCTAGAATTCAAGGCCCAGTCAAAATGTCACGTAAAGGAGACCTTTAGAGAGTCAAGTTCCCCAAAATATTTGCTTCTCCTATGTATTCTTTTTAATGAAACTACTAGAGGAATTCCTTCACACACACACACACACACAAACAGAGAAAGCCAATTGGGAAAAAATTTAGAATTCAATAGACTGAAAATCCTTCACATTAGAGAAGCAAAGGGAGTCCCCAGGACAATAATTATTAAAGACACCAGTCCAAGTTATGTAAGAATCACAGTTTCAGTCTATGCTTCATATGGTCAGGTACATCCATCACATTAACCACTAGCTTAAGGCAAAACATGGACTTCTTCAAACCCTATTTACATTATGATCTCTAATATCCAGAAGGGTGAAAGCTTTGGGTGTGATTGTGATAGAGAACCATTTTTCACAAATCATTTGTGCTTTTAGAGAAAATTAATTCTTTTTCTTTTTCTTTTTTTTTTTTTTTTTTGAGACAGAGTCTTGCTTTATTGCCCAGGCTAGAGTGAGTGCCATGGCATCAGCCTAGCTCACAGCAACCTCAAACTCCTGGGCTCAAGCGATCCTACTGCCTCAGCCTCCCGAGTAGCTGGGACTACAGGCATGTGCCACCATGTCCGGCTAATTTTTTCTATATATATTAGTTGGCCAATTAATTTCTATTTATAGTAGAGACGGGGTCTTGCTCTTGCTCAGGCCTGTTTTCGAACTCCTGACCTCGAGCA